>PYHW01010620.1:5998822-6054275 GCA_013186435.1 Turdus rufiventris | reverse complement strand
TGGCAGATTTATCACTTTCTGATGAGACCTGTACTCTGTGGTACAACCTGTTACCTTGCAAGCAGAGTCCTGGCAAAAAACCCAAGGAACACAATGATGAATACATGTTTCTGTTAAGCAAGCAATCCCAGTCACTGGACTCACTGGACTTGGTGAGTGACATGTTGGCTATTACTGTGGTAGCAAGAAAAATGCCAGAGAGTCCAATTGTGTCATTGCATTGTAGTTGTTTCAATGTGTGAACTGCCCTGCCCTGAAGTTTCAGGGCCCTGTTTTGCAGGCACTTTTGTCTAGAGTGACTTTGTGTGAGTAGGACCTATGTGGGGTCTCAAATGGGAGTGGGGATATGGCAGATGCTTTTTGCTGGATACAAGATTACACTTCCAATTTAAAACCCTTTAGCTATGTTTCTTTTTAGAAAGAATGTTATTGAAGAGCTTCCTTAAGTGTGTCATTTGTTTTCATGTGCACACATTAAAAATTGTTATTTATTAGCCATTTGAATCTGCATCCTCAAAGCCATTGCATTGAACGTGCTGTTTTATACAAAAACGTACTCTCTCTTCTGGTTAAATAAGCTTTTCTGCTTTAATCCCTTCTTAAGAGAACTGCATAGAAAATGTAACTTTGAGGAGCGCCCTTTTTTCACCTGAGTATTACAAGTATGATGGGGGAAGATGAGAAAATACATTGAAGGATGACAGCTCCATATTTGATTGCATTGTCATTTTAAAACCAACTGTTTTTCATTGAGATTTATTCAGTATAAAAGTAATCATTCAGTGTGCTATACACTAACAATTCAAACCTTTTGTCCTTGTGATATGAGGGTCATTGTTTCCGCTGAGATCAGGGAGCAGTAGGGTAATGCAGCTCTTGTAAGAGTTGTCATTTTCCTACCTGTTATGTATCATTCAACTCTAGTTTCATCTTTCTCCTTGTGAGCAGGATGCTGTGTCAGCTTTGCTGGAGAGGACATCTGCTGAGCTGGAAGCAGTAGAACAAGAGCTGGCTGAAGATGAGGAGAAGGAACAAGAGCAAAGGGCCTCTGAGGATGACTGGTAAAGACACTTTTCCTCCCTCACTGTTCATACATGCATGATTCAGCTCATTCTTCCTTTTCTTAGACAATATTTCTGTTGTGGTATGGATTGGAAGAGATCTTTAAAAATCATCCAGTCTAATACTGCTGAGGGACACCTTCCACTAGACCAGGTTGCTCAACACCCCATCCAACCCGGCCTTGAATATTTCCAAGGACAGGATATCTATAGCTTCTCTGGATAACCTATTCCAGTACCTCACCACCATTGGAACTGGAGTAAAGTCTCATTCTCTTGTGTGGTAAATACATTCATGTTCTTTTAGGTTTACAGTGTTTTGGCTGCTCTATGAACTCCTACTGCCAATGCTCCACCATTCCATGTACATCTTCCTGTGAAGCAACTGGAAGTGTAGCAATATATAAAATATTCTATTCTATTTTATTCTATTCTATTATCTGCATTAACTATACCAGGCGAACAGTAGGATTTGAAAAGAGAGCTGTTGTCCGACAAAGTCAGTGGGAATGCGCATCCATTGATGATCTTGTTTTTGAAGAAATTGTGAGCTTTCCCAAGAAACAGATTTCTTGCTAAATTGCTATTTGAGTTCTGTTATTGTGCAATTTCTTAGCTGCAGTGCAGAAGAAAATACATGCTTTATTAGGGGGAGGGGGAGAGTGGCTTTTTGTTTTATGAACTTCTAATGACAGTCCTTCAACATTATCAACATTAGAGCTATTGAATATAGTGCAGTGCTGTCATAACAACCTTGAAGATGAACTGTAGTAGTGTTTGCTGGGTTTTGCTGGAGGCAGCAATGAAATGGGCCTTCACATAAACTTAGTGGAAGCATGTGGATGATAGTTGTTTTCCCTGTCAGGAGAATGCATGCCTTACACATGAGTGCAGGTCTGAGCTTTCTGGTATCTTTCTCTGGTGAGCTTTTTCAGTTTCAGAATAAGCCTGGGCTATTTCTGTTCGTACAGGCTAGAGATGCTTGCAGAGGCCTCTAATGAAATTGTGGATGAAGAGGAAGATGGCATTAAGCTGGAAGTAGAGGGTGACTGTAATGATGATATGGGGCTACTCATGGATGCATCTGAAATGAATGAAGACAAGAACAGAGAGAACAGTGATGAGGCACAGGAAAGCCAGCAAGCTGCTGTAATTCTAACACTGGTGAATATCTTGTGTCTAAAAATCTATTTCTGAGCAATTAATATAGAAATCTGCTGCATCTATGCATTTAGAATTTGATGTGGCCTTTGCTGTAGCATTTGTCAATATGTACATGTAACAAAATCGGTGTGGTCACTTCTGAACTATGAAGAGGACATTGGATAGGCATGTGAGGCAGGACTTCTAAGTCCAGGACAATTAACCAAGACTATCCTCACTTTTTTTGTTGCATATGCAGTAGTTCAGTAGCTTCGGCTTGTACATATTTAAAATATTTCTGCACATCTGTTTCATTGTTTCCCTTTTTTCTGATTCATCTGCTAAACAGGGAAAAACATGTGTCAAGCCTCAAGACCTTTAAACCAGTGCAGGGATTTCCTTATCTTTCCCCTTATTTTTGGGCACAAAATACAAGGACTATCTTAGCAGAAAAAAGGACAAAAGATTAATGAACAGAAAATTCCAAAATGTGTATTAAAACTGTATATTTTTGAACTATTGAGGGTACTTTTATACCCACACACTGCATAAAGCAAATTCTAATTCCATGTTCTTGGTAACTGTTGTTTTTAAAATTATATTCCACTTTCTTGAAAGCACTTTTATTACATGTTTAGTAAACGTATCAGGGATGTGGTAGCATAAGGGAAATAAATTTTCCTGAAATAAAATTTTTAGAATCTTTCTGCATCTTAGTAAAAACACTGTTGCGTGTTTTAAACCTACAAGTTCTATAAAATAGCAGTGGTAAAAAGACTAAGAGTAACATCTCGTTCATTCAACTTTGTGACAATACAAAAGTTTGACATCTCAGTGGAGTTGCTGGAAACTGTAATTAACTTCCAATTAATGTGGCAAGATGCCAAATGAGCTAAGGCTATGGTATTAAAAGGGCTGACAGTCTGCTGGGTAGCAAGTGAATATAGATCAAAGCCCTAACTTGGCAAGGGGAGATGGCAAGGACAACATGTGAAGGTTAGGCACGCACACAAGTGCTTTGCTAAGCCTGGGCTGGGTGGACCCAGACAATGAGTGAAAGACAGCAGACTCCACTGCAGAGCCAGCCGCAGCATAGATCTCTGCATGCCCCATCCTCTCGGGGTTGCTGTTGTGCTGTTTAGCTCACTGTATTTATCACCTGCACTGTGCAAACCGTGAACCTCATTAAATTACCCAAGTTGAAGAAAAAGCCCCAGTGCACATCAGTAACACTGGATGTTCCAACTGCTGCAGAGCTTGGTCTAGCCTAGCAGCCAGGATGATTGCAGCATAGAAGTAAGCACAGGCTGTGCCACCCACGGGGATGAGGGCACTTGAGGCTCCCTCTGGCACATGTGGGACAACTCTAGTAGGCAGCAGGCTGTGCTGAGGGACAGCAACCAACAGTGTCTTTTCCCTGCGTTCACAAGGCTGGTGTAGCTCTAGAGATTGTCATAAAGCAGCCCTGCTGCTGAGGCTTGGGGAGTATGGCACTGTGTTTGGAAGGACCTGGGCAGTGTAACTTTCCCAGCTGCCCCCTTTCACTGTGCACAGGCACCATTTCTGGCATGGCAGAACCTTGCTCTTCTGCATATACCAAGCAAAGTAAATATAAATCTGCAGTAATCATAATTTCTGCAAATGGCAAAGCAAAACATTTCTTGCACTGTGTTCGCATCAAACCATCTGCAAAGCAGAAAAGGCCTTTCTGTTTTTAGTGAAGCTAAAAGCTTCAGCTTTACTGGCTACAAAGAGTACCTTCAAAGTGTCTCCACACACTCTTAAGCCTCTTGGGAATTTTGTATTTCTTTACTTAGAATAGCTTCTCTGTAAATGTACAGTGCTTTTTGCCGCTGGTCTTTTTCCATCCACTGCAAGGTAATGAGAATGCTTGTAAAATCTGAAGGCACAAAAGCTATGTGGGGGCATGTATCTGGTTGTAGTAAGTCTTATACATTAAATTCCTTTTCATAGGTAGATAAAGAGACTAACACTGAGGAATCAGTTAACGAGAACACAGCAGTCCGACCCAAGGACAGAGCCAGCTGGAGCTCCAGACAGCGTCCCTTTGTCAGGAACAGCATGATAGTGCGCTCCCAAACCTTCTCTCCAGGCGAGCGGAACCAATACATCTGCAGGGTAAGAGGAAAAACACTTGGAATGAAGAGCTATTAACCAAAGAGTCATTTAACTTCTTGGGAATGAAGCATTAATGACACTGAGTCATGTACCAATTTTCCCTGCAAAAGGCAGAGCCTGTGCTTTCTCTAGTCTTTCCCTATCTGAGCTGATGCGCAGTAGAAATGACTTTCAGCAGAGTTGCATACTCTTGCAAAACACCTCTACTAGGGCAAAAATACATCCTATTGGAGAGAAATAACACAGATGCCTGTGCTGGCTGTCTGCAAAAAGTGTTTCCCTGCATGTCAGCAACTCCAGCACCCTCCCAGCAAAACAATTTGTTACAACATGAAATAGAATTCACTGTAAAATGCCATTGCATTACCATATTTTAATAATGCAACCATTTAAGGCTAACAGTGTGGAAAGAGCTCAGTCATCAGTTTTAAATCTTGCTTTGTATCTCAACTGGTTTTAAACCTAGGCAGTCCAAATCCTGCTGTAATTGCATCTTTGAAAGATGTGCAAGCACTGCCTCAGGGCTGGGTTTTAAACATGGTTTTGGCAGCTAAGTTCTCCAGTGTCTCTAGAGCTGTGGTAGCATGGAAAAAGGAAAAGAAAGATTTAAATTCTGAGTCTTACAGCTGCTAAACTAAGTATGAAAATCACGTGTTTGAAGATGTAAGTGTGGGCTACCAGCTCTATAGATTTTAATCACAGATACTGTAGAAAAGGCAGTTTATTTTGATCTTTAGTTTCTATGGGTTACTCATACAAGTATGTCTTTCTTTTTAAAAAACCAATATTTATGCTTTAATTCCCCAGTTCAACTGAAGGCCTTAATCATTTGGAAACATTAAAATTCATAATTTCTCTGTGATTCTCATTGTCCTAAAACAAAAATAATCTTTAGTCAAAACCTTTGTACTTTAATAACTATTCCATATACCCTTCAGAACGAAATACAGCAGATGGTTTTCTAACAATCTTTGCATAATTTGGATAGATTATTGGCTGAATTCAGAAGCTAGCCTTCATCTTAATTTCTAAATGGAAATTAGTAGTATTGGCAAAAAAAATCACCTTAGCCTGCTGACTATGTAGGTCTTCAACAGGATGCAAAACTAGTTGCTTTAGTAGTTTAGTTAGTGTAAACTTCTGAGGTTTTTGCATCTGGAAAAGTATTGGGCTTTTGTGGCTTTGAACATTGCTACACACTGCTCTGCCGAGAACCAGAATCAAAAACAACCCTTACTTTGAATAAACCATTCTGTTTCTCATTGTGTATGTTATTGCCTGGAAACAAAGTACCCTGTGAAAAGAACATGTTTGCAGATAAATCTTTTGCAGTGTCAGAAACATTTGTTGCCCACTGCTGGGGGCTCCAGAGCTGGCACTGTAGCTGCATCCAAATTCACAAAGAGCTGGAGTCTCCTCAGTCCCATCTTGCACCAAGGGCATATCCAGCCTTCCTGTACAAGAAGAAATACTCTGGTGAAGTGTCAGCTGCTCTCTAATCAGAAGAGGTGGCCTGGCCTTAGGAGAGCGCCTATGATGTTACAGAAAACAGAGATCTTTGAGGCCTGATGGACAGAAACAAAATCTGTGGGTACTTTGGAAAATGTGCCTTTAAAAGTGCCTAAAGAACATTAGTGATGATAGCTGCCTCTCTGTATCAAGGAGTGAGCTCCCCAGTGAGCTCCAGCTCCCAGCTCATGGTGAAAAGACAGATTTGTGTCTCAAGAGGTGTACTTTGTATTGCAAGTAGTTGTATTTCCAACCCCTAGTTCCCAGTCAGCTCTGTGTAAGCACACTTTAGGGCCCTGGCTTTGCTTACTGAAATATTAGCAGAATGGTTCCTCTTTTTGTCCATTCCTGAAGAGGTGAAATACATGTTCTGCAGACAGATGCTTCTGACCACCTGTTGATGCTGATGCATCTAACAGTCATTCTGCACTGATGTGTATGAAATAACACTAAAGTTATGAAGAAGCTACTGCCAAGCTGTGGCACATGATTTTAAGAAGCAAGAAGCTTCTGAAGGAAGCTGTAGGCACACCTTTGCTTGTTACAATTAATAATACAAAATACTGCTTGTTGGACAGGTGCATGTCTACAATAATTTACCTTCCCTGTAGAAAATTTTTTAAAAGCCTGCCCCAGTTAAGTGAAATCCATAGTTTGTATCTGCAGTCAGACAATAATTTGTCAGTACTTAATAACCATAGTTACCTTCCTTGCATTCCTAAACAGTCTTACTGTTCATTCAGTAAGATCAGTGGTTGTCTTGCTGTAGGATTATAATTAATTTTAGAGTAGATGTTTATTCTAGTTGCAAACTTGTTAACGTTATACTAAGAATATGACCTATATATATATAAATGCCGAGGTTCCCTGACTGGTTCTACCAGTGCAGGTGTATTTGCATGTGAAGGTGCTTTATGTCTGTTTGGTATGTACATTTTGGCAGTTGAATCGCAGCGACAGCGACAGCTCCACGCTAGCCAAGAAGTCTCTCTTCGTGAGGAACGCCACAGAACGACGGAGCCTGAGAGTTAAACGGGTATGTGCTATGTTACCTGAACGTGGTTTAAAATGGAGGATGGGGACACTGGGAATACCAAATGGCATAAAGGATATGCTTTATTTCAAGTATTTCAGTAAAAGCAACACAAGTACAATTCTGTCCTGTAGTTTCATGTTGAAATATCCACATAGTGGTCTCAGCCCAATGTCATCCCCCCTCAAACAAAGCCTGTGTTGTTTTAGTCATGGCTGAAGCCAGCAACATGACACTGATGGCTCAGCATCATGGCATTTGTCGTTGAACTTGAGTTACTGTCAAAGGAATCTGGGTTTAAAAAGTGAGTATTATAAAGTGACACAAGGTGGCCTGTGCTGCACAAAAGTCAACACTAGCCATATACATCTTGAGCAAATCTTGGTGAAGATCTCCAGGATTTAGATGTCCCTTTAAAGCAAATTTACTCTTCACCAAAAGTATTCAAGTAGCAAAAGAATTGAAGGATGAGAGAGTAGGATTCTCTTGCATGAAATTCATTTTTACATTAATTTAGAGAGTTCTATTTTAATCTTAATTGTAACTAGAAAAATAGTCCTTTGGAAGGCTTGTTACCAGATAGCAGGATGCATTTTGCATAAGAAAGAAAAGTCTGGGATACTGAATAGTCTGAGATGGCTTCTTCTGCCTGACTTACTCATGCAAAAAGTCACTGTGAAAGAACAGTAAATAATGTGAAATATGCTGAAGAAGAGCATGTTTACAGAGTTTGTAACATTATGTGTTTGGTTAGGCCTTTTAACAGCAAATATCTATAAAAATAAATAATGTAGTTGAAATCTGTGGGGAATTCTGTATAGTGTTGTATCTCCTGACAGTGCCATCCCAGGGATCAGAATGGGTTTTTTTGTTTTTAACCCATACATATATCATTGTGCACTTGGTTGGAGCATTTATTTTAGCTAGCAACTAAAGAAAAATTCCAGGATAGGTGAATTCATTGACTCAGAAAAAATGACTGGTAAACCCTCCCCCCTGCCCCCAAATATTTGAGCTTTTCTGGCTGCAGTGTGTCAAACTCTCCACCAGCCCTCTCCGGGTATTAATTTTTACTGTTCTGTCTTCCAAACGACTCAGCCTGTTTGCCAGCCAATCATGCGAAGAGCTGCGCAAGAGTGCCCTGTGCGCACTTCCCTGGACTTGGAGCTGGACCTCCAGGTGTCACGCACGAGGCAGAATCGTCTGAACGATGAGCTCCAGGCCTTGCGGGACCTCAAACAAAAGCTTGAGGAAAGGAAAGGTAGAGGAGAGGCAGACCTTCCTCTGTGTGTGCTAGAGGATGAACGTTTCCAGAAACTCTTGAAACAAGCTGAAAAACAGGTATGAGCCAGCATTCACAAAATGCAAGTAAATATGCCCCTACCTTTGCTATAAATTTGTTAAAGAATTTGGTCCATGACATTAAAAGATTTTTACAGAAGCTCGCATTTAGTTTACATCTCTAGTGTAAACTGTTTCTGTATTGATTAATACTACAACATTAAACATAGAATTTGAGGTAACATTTTCCTAGTGGCCTGTAAATACTTCAGTAAGTCACATCAGAAACTCTATTATTTGGAGTAATAGTTATGATTGGTGTAGTAAAATAGCATTTACTTAAAAGTTAATTTAGAATTCTCACATCCCAGCCATGCTTTTACAGACTTGCATGTGCTTTCTGTCCCTCAGCATTGGTTGCTTTGCAGTCTGCACAGAACTTACAGCCAAAAGTTGCTTGTAATAGGTAGAAGGAGCAATTACCACTACTTAGAGTGGTAGGGGCATGGGGAAAAGGCAGTGGCTTATTTCTTCATGCAGGACATACTTGTTCTAATGTTGGCAAAGGAAAGCCAAATCCTGTTCTCTATGTGATGATCTCTTGAACACTACAAGTATATATGCACTGTCATAAGGTAGTGGCATGCCCCCACATGATTAAACTACAAGAAACAGAATTGAAGAATGAAATGCAACAGCGAGAAGTCAGAATATGGAAAATTCTAACAAGATACATTAATAAGTTAGTTGTTGTGGGGGGGTTATGTTTTTTGGGAGGTTGTTTGGTTTTTTAAATCGTTAGGGAGATCATCACCTGGAATAGAGCCCTGGAGAGGTTGTTGGAGGAGTAGTTAAAAACCTAACCAAGTGAAAAAAAGCAAAACAAACCCACGCAATCTGCTCAGTTGTAGGTATTCTAAACCTAACTGGTCAAGACCCTGACTACTCAGCTCTGGCATCACCTACTGTGAGCAGAAGGTTGGAGTAAACATCTTCTGGAGCCCCCTTCCCATTCAATTCAGTCAATGTACATCAGTTTTCTATGAGGGGAGGTTGTGAGTGGCAGCCAGGAGCAATCTGTGCTCCTTAGCTCTTTATGGTTGACAGAGACGAGTGTTTTGATACACCAGATTATTCAGAGTAGTAAAAATGTGAAGTTTTAACAAGGTGCAGAGGCCCTCCTCATATGAAAGTAGCAGTTCATGGTTTTGTGATTTTGGTTTTTTAAAAGCTAAATGTCAATAAAAAGCCTTGTGTAGAAGAGGAAAGGATGATCCTAACATTTGTATTTATAAAGCTGAGCTCTGGATTAAATGTTAGGAATGAGATACTCCACATATGAGACAAAAACATAAACAAGAACATCACAGAATCAGCAGATGTCAAAAAGCAAGTAAGACAGGAATTGCTAAGAAAATTACTTGGAACAAAACTTACCATTCCTTTAAGATCTAAATATTACTATGCCTGTACCATAAACATAGTTCATTTTTGGTTTTCCTTTTCAAAGTGGAAGATAAAACTACAGGGGGTCAACAAGGATGGTCAAGGGAGGAAACTTCTGTGTTAGGAACAGCTAAGTAGCTACAACTGAAGTCCATACAACCATGAGTGAGGTGGAAGAGAGCAATTAATCATGGTGGTGTAACTCACCAAGAAGTAGAAAGTCGAACAGATGGCAAGTTAAATGCAAGCAAACATAGTATGACATTGAGAAACTGTAAAAATGTTTTCAATACAACATTGAGTGCTGCAAGTTTGCATAGTGTAAGAAATTATTGATTTATTCATTTGCTAAATTCGTGGTAGAGAAATGCATGTAATGACACCACATATTTCAACAAGTCATTGACTGATACCTTAGGAAAGAAAACTTGTCCCCAGCATGTTCTCCCAATTCTACATTTATGTCCTGTTGTGTCTTCTGGTCCCTCTTTTGGTATCTGTTGTTGGTTATAGTAACTGGAGTACTAAAATGACTGTACAACACTAGCAGAGGTTAGGGTGAATATTGATGAGTGTTCTGAAAAACCTTGGGCAAAATGGAGGAAGATAGTGCAGTGTTTAAACTTAGCATAACTGTATTGGTTTTTGCCATGTGAATTCATTATATGAATTTGATATAAGTTTTAACCCATAAAAACAATAACTTATAGAAAAGAAGCACAGCTAAATTGATGTGGAATTTCACAGTTTATATCTAATACTGGATGAAGGGTAGCAATTATATTTTCTGAATGTTTAATTTAAAACTACTCCCATTCTAAACTATTTCCTCTAGAACAGAATATGCCTCTACAAGATTTCATATTATGAATCCTTTGGATTTGTGCTTTTATTTCAGCTGACTGGTTCCAAGGCAGGAGGTAGGTTTGTCACATTTTGTATGACTGGTGTCAGTGATAAGCACCATTACACACACTGGTGAGGAATAAGGGTTATAATACACATTCCTAAAATATATGCAGGCAGTAGCACAGCATTTAAGTCCTCCTTCCCAAGGTAAAAGTCAGAACAATGATCACAGTCACTCCACCTCTTTGAAGAGTGCTTACAAAAGTTTCTAGAAATATTTCTACCCTTAAAATCATTGCAGCCTTCCCCTGCGGAGCAAAACAACCGAGAGCGCTGTACTGTGTTGTCAGTGTTTCCCCTTGGGTTAGCAAAACACAGCAGCCTAGAGAACATTGTCATAGATTATTTCTTAGATCCTGCAGGCATTATAATGGCACAGACTAATGCAGCAGCTGGAAATGCCAGAGAGACTGAGAGAGTCTCAAGTGAAAAATGAAACCACAGATGTGAGGGATGTTGAAAATCAGTGTCTGCTTGCTCGCATGCAGTTACTCTGCTTGAAGCCAAATCCACAGACTCCATACCTTCCCTCCCATTCCTTCCATAACTTCCTAAGTGCAGCAAGTATGTAATGCCCTCTAATACCTGCAGATCAGAAAACAGAAATAATTCTGTGCACCAGAAGCATTTCCTATTGTTTAGATTGGATGTTTGTGAGAAATCACACAGTATTTCAAAGCTTGAGTCTTAAATCCTCATACAAATAAGTTTTCAGACACCTAAGTATCCTCGTAACTGCTACTGTTGTTTATATTCAAGAAAGATTCCTGTAAATATCTTCCTTATTTCTTTTTAATTAATACCAATAAGTATGTCCTTGTTCCAGTGATTTTGTGTTCAGCACAAAATTGTTAGTTTTTCTTTGGATTTGGTTTTTTCTATACAAAACCCAAAGAACAAGACAGGAAATAGTGTTTCAGCTCTAATTTAGTTTCTCTTCTTTGTCATCTTAAACTAACTTAAGCTTAAGCTAAACCCAAATAGAGAGATTCCTATATGACACTTATATTTGGTAGACAAGTGTCATGAATGAGTGTTTAAAGGTCACTTAAAGAATCTGAGAACATAGTGTTGCCATGGTGGGGGGTACATCACCACAAAATGGGCCAGATTCTTGGGACTTAATGAATGCCTGTCCATTGTATTAGTGTGATTTTCTGTATTTTATATAAAGAACTCAAGAAACATGATGTAAATACAAACCTGGTCCTGTACATACCTTCTCATAGGCATATTCCTAGAGACATTGGGCTGAAATCCAGGTTTCTCTTAGAGCATCCTGAAAAAATAAATGGATTCAAATATGAAAAAGGGATACACGGTAATAGAGAATATGAAAACAAGTCATCTATGCTCTTAAACCTGAATTTCAGTAATGACAAGAATCTCATGTATAGTTAGGGAAAGGATAAAATTAGAAAATCTTGAAATATTCTATGTTTAGTGCTTTGATGATAAATATTAATTAAGGGAGCTGGTAAAACATATGGCCAGTGACATACATAAAAATAATTAAGACATTAACAGTTGTAGATTGGAAATTCATGTTCACTAACTAACAAAGAAAACAATATTTATGGATTAATTTAATTTTAAAATCACAGCTATTTTGGAGTTGGGGACTGGAAGAAGTTAAGAGCAGTACAAGCTGACTGGATTTTGAGTGTGTTTTTGAAAGGGTGGTGCTCTTTCATGTAAAACACTTTCATATAGAAACCAGAGTGCATTTCAACAGACAGAGGGTACCACTATCCTGCTGTGAGCAGCTTTCTTATAACTACCCAGTATGAAACTGATAGTATGGACTAGCTCTTTGAATTGGTTGGTTTTGTTATTTAGGAGGCTATTGGGTTGAATTCAGAACTGGAATGTGAACTTCTGAGTCATAAACTAGCTTTGAAGATTGCTGTTTCAGGCTTGCAAATGTATTTTGATTTGAGCTAATGAACAGCATTTTCAAGTCGCTAAAGAATCAAAAATTAAACTCTCTACAACCTTATAGTCATTTAAGAATGTGAATTGCTTCTGTTGAATTTTGATGGCTGACAAAATTCAAAATACAATAAATAACATTTGTCTGACAGCCTCTGCAGTCTAGAAATAAAAGCAGTGCCCACACCATGCACCCCACAAGTGATGTGGGCAACAACGCATTTGTTATAGAACTCACCTGTGTATGAACAGGGATTATTTATGTAAGAATTTCAGGTCACTGCCCACCTAAAAAGAGTTACTGTTCAAATTTCTGGATGTTCAGAAACCCTTGTTAAAGTTTTTTAAGCCAAAGCACAGCTATTAATAGCAGTCTTGTTGCAGAAATGGTGCCTGGCATAGCTGCAGCTGTCCTGTTGATGCTTAGTAAAGACATAAGTAATAGAGCCAGCAGTACTGAGGTACTGAAATTCAGTAACTTACTGTGGGTAGCTGCTCAGCACTGTTCAGGAAGGACTTTTGATCTCTTGTTACCACTGGTGTTTGTTCACTTGCCTTGGCTTTTATGCCTCTACAATGCAAATGAAAGAAGTGAGTCTCTTGTGCAAAACAGGATGTCATAGATGAAGGCACAAAAGTTCATGATCCTTGCTAACGTGGCCAACAAATCCTGAAAGTGTATTTTGAGAGGAGCACCTTACCTGGTTTTTATTGTCAGTCACTTTAAAGTAGGTATAGGCAACTTTCCTGAGAGGTTTTGCCAGGAAATAAAAGTATTTTATATGAGGAGAGAATCAGTGGCCTGCAGCTCTAAAAATATACTTGGATAGACAACATGTGTTCATACAAATTTAGGTATTGTCTAACTAGACCCCTAAGAAATATCAGAATTTACAAAACCTAGTAGCCACCTGTGATGGCATGGAATTTGCTCTATTTATTTTCTTAGGAAAATCCCCATTAGTTTATTTTGCAGCCATGGCTTAGGCTTATGATGTCAGTCTTTTCTCTTGCTGACCTTTTATATAGAGATTATCATAGATTCATTTAGGCTGGAAAAGACCTTTAATTCATTGAGCCAAACAGTAAACCCGACACTGCCAAATGTTTTGCTTGACAAAGAAGCATCTCTCACTTCTTTGAGTAGTTGTTCATTATCAGCAAAATACAGTTGTTTTTCTTGATACAGGCTGAACAGTCAAAAGAAGAGCAGAAACAAGGTTTAAGTGCTGAGAAATTGATGAGGAAAGCTTCAAAGGATGTGTGCCGGCTACGGGAACAGAGCCAGAAAGTGCCGCTGCAGGTGCAGTCATTCAGGTATGGCCTGTTCTGCTTTTCATGCTCTTTTTAATGTAGTGTAGTAGCATGAACTGTTTCTAGGTATATACAAACATATATATATAGGTGTGTGTATATATATACACAGACATGCTCTGTAGCGTTAGTAAAAAGTCCACATGCCTTTGATTTTCCAGAAACATCACTGATTTCTAACATGGCTCTAAATTGGAGTTTCAGAGGGCCAGGCCTCAGTGACCTGCTCATGTGGCAGTTCAGAGGGTAGCGTGGAAGCTGAGTGGAGTGTCAGACCCCTGTGTGACACCTGCTGTAGGCAGGCATGTGTGTGATTCTTGCAGTGGCTCACCTGACTCATAGCAGGTTGACAGTGGGCTGGAAGTCATGGGAGCTCTTCCAGTGATGGCAAGTGCCTGAATCACCACTCCAGGAGAAGTAGGACAGGATACAGCTCATCAGGAAACTCATTAACCACTACTTAGTACTAAAGAAAGACCTTGAATCCCTCCTCTGTTTTGTTTCCCTTCTCCTTTTGGTTGTGAAGAAACTGATTACTTGAAGTAGTTAATGAAGTGTTCTTGCTTAGCATAAGCCAGAATAAATGCTATTTATCTTAAACCTTAATTCTCACGGGTCTAAATTCCTAAAAGACTGGCCAGTAAGTGGCAGGGCTTGCAGCCTGGAGGCCACACTTCTATATTAAAATAAATGTACATATATTGATTGAAAAATACGGTGCTTGCTCTTGCACATAGAAACAGTATTGCAAATTAATTTGGTTTGTTTTGTCAGTTAATACACATTTTTAAAGTTTGAATTTTGGATTCCTGTATAAAAAATTTAAGTCAGCTACTAATAAATGTGAGACTTTTTTTTCTTTTTTTTAACCATCTTTTGTGAGCAGTTGGAGAAATCCATAAGCAAGTAGAAGCCTGAGGCAGCATGTGTTGCAAACCACAGCTGTAAATGATGCAGAATCAAAGCAAGAGAGAAAGGAAAGGGGTTCCTCAGCCAAGACATGTTACAGCTGAGTTATTAATCTTCAAAGCATGTCTGAAGATTTCACTTTTTGTGCATGTCTTGAGAAAGGGTTTTGGTCAGTGCTGGTCATTTAACAGTCATCACAGACAGACTGCTGCCTAAATCTACAGGAACCTGTAACAGTGCCTAAAACGCCATTCCCCTGCAAGAAGGGTATCGAAAGGATCCATTTTCCTTTATTTTCTAGTCACCACACAACTAGGAAGAGAAAGCCAGTTTACGTTGATTTTGCTCTGAGCTACTGCTTTTCATGGGAACTCAAGCTTCACCAGTGGAAAATATGGTTTAGTCTTCTGGATAAATACCTCTGGAGGCTGATTCTACATGCCCTGCTTGTTGGACTTGTTACTATCCTGTGGCCTCAGACTAATCACAGAGAGACATTTTTAAAACTCTCAAGAAGAATGACTCTTCTGAGCTTTAATTTTTAAGCCCCCAATACTTGTCTTCTGCTCTCTAGCCTGCTGCCAGGCAAGCCTGTGTAAACTTGTTGTGCTTCAGTAATGTCTCGGTTCATAGGTGACAGAAACAGTAATAGCACAGGGGAAGCAGCTGGAGAGTGGGTTGATGATTCTGCTTCTCTGAGTCTTGCCCAGACACAACTATTCCCCCCTTAGCTTCTTCCCATGTCAGGATTTATTTTGCCTTCTCATGCCCCTACTGAAAAGATCATCATTGGAAATTCAGTGACTGGAACAGTATTTCAGTCTTATCATTGCAGTTATTAATGAAATACTGGTATTTTTAATCTTTCAGTTTGGAACTGCTTTTTACATAAATATGCATAAAAAGGTAATTGTGTCAGAATGCCACATTTGTTGTAAATAAATTTTCTGTGTATTTTCCAAATGTGTGTTTTAAAAAACCAATGCTCTATATTAGCAACTCTACAGCAGATGACATTGGAGTCATGCCACAAATGGTGAAAAAAATCCCTTGTTTTCTTTTCTAATTTCAGGGAGAAGATAGCATACTTCACAAGAGCAAAGATCAGTATACCAGCCCTTCCAGCTGATGATGTATAATTATGCATTTTCATTGAAGTGTTTTTCCACTTGTTCATCTCTTTTCAGATGAGCTTTGTAGTTCCAGTGATGTGCTTTCAAAGATCTTCTATTTTACATTCACTATTGATATGTTTATTTGTAAAATACAGTGAACTGAATTGTTGTAAGCTTAAAAAATGGCAAAAAACCCAACAAACAGAAAACCAAAGTAGATTAATTTTGGTATACTGATTTTGTACAGTTTGTGTGTATCGCATCTGTGTTTTTATTTTGTAAAGATGGAACAAAGGAACAAAGGCAGTACTAAGCGTGTATCCTGTTGAACTGCACTGTGTTAAGAAAAATTATGTTCAACAGACAATTGCTTATCTTTTCACTATTTTCATGTGAGCAGACTGTGAAAATGGCTGTTTTGCCATGCAATACTTTTGTACAAGAGTGTAACTTGTATATTTTAAAGTTAACCACAAGCGTAAGCTCCTTTCCAAAACATCCAGGCTGCCTCACAACAGCTGCTGATTAGATTCATCACCCATAATGTAATTTTGTTTCTGGAAATAAATTTCTTCTGGTTTTGTTTTTTAATACTTTGTAGGAAGACACAGAGTTCAGAGTTTAGTTTTGTGAATGTACAGTACTTTAACCTGCACTAAAAGGTTTCTTGCATCTGCAGGAGAGTGAGAAAGGCAAGGCAGACAAGTAACCCTAAAAAACTTACTTTGAGACTACCAAAAGGGGCAGCTGCTTTCTGAGAACAGGATGAATCAAATTCATAATACCAACATTGAAAATGAAATAGCCATACCCACTGTGCTCTTAAAAGAGAGTGTTATTCTCTGTTAATCATTTGTCCTAGGGAGCTGTCTGATTGCCAGCTAGGAATACATGAAGGATGTGCTAGGTTTACAGATCTGAAGATGCTTCATTGAAGTAGTTATACCAGAAAAAAATCTCTCACAAGTTAACTTAGATATCAGAGGTCCTGTTGGTAAGATAAACCGTTCCTGAAAAAGAAAAGCTCCTTATTAGAAGTCTGCACAAACCTTGGTACAATAAATAACAATACTTAAAATATACGATTGGCCCTGTATGCTGTTGGGGATGCACAGGTTTAATGAATAGATGTGAACAGCTTGTTTCAAATATGTCTTGCATGCTTCTTCCTAGAAGGCTGCTTCATCAGAAGGCAACTTGGTTGCCTTCTGATTGAAGTTCAGAACATTGAATGTAGGTGTTCAAGCAGTCCTGTCTTGATAAAGTAGCTGGGGTCGTCTTCTGTGGGTACTGTGTAAGTAGGTGGAAGTTGCAGAGAACAGAAATATTTCATTTTCTACTTAGTATGTTGCACTCAGATGTATTTCATTCACTGGCTACAGTTTTCTTCCCCAAGCTACAAGCCACAGTGCATGGACTTCATTTTTCAAATATGCTATAATTACTTGGGAGCAAATGGAAACAATAGAACCACAATATGGTAGCAGCTGTCTTAGATTCTGAGTGACAGTTTTGTAATGACAGGTCTGTGTAACACCCAAGAGTTTTCTTAAGCACAAATACATCAGTTCACTGAAATATAAAGCCAAACATGCTATTTTGCGCAAGATGACTGATTGAACATCCTTTATGAATGCCCCATTTGTTTTTTGTGTCTTGGGTTTGAGATAACATTCATGTTTGAAAGGTCAATTTAAAACAAATCTGGAATTATTTAATGTAGAGGTGAAATGAAGGTTGACAGTTTCATCTTCTCAATTTGATTATATAAAGTGTTTGTAGAATGATGTTTAGAGGTCTACCTTATGATTTTTCTTTTATTTATTTACAGTCTTATTTATGTTCTGTTTAATATAGTTCAGTTCTGGCCATAAAAATATTTGTCGCTATTGTGTAAAATACTTAGAGATGTCTAAATTCTTGCCTGGTTAAAGGGGTTTTCTCAAATGTTGAACAATTAAAAAAAAAAAAGTATTATTGTCTGATTTGTAAGTATAAGATGAAGTCAAAACTTAAGTAGTGCTGGCTTCAGCTTACAAAACTCCTTTTAAAATGAGAGACTTAGATATATTCATGCTCTTCATTTTCCAGGTTGGTAAAGTTGAACATATTTATAGACATCTTTTAACAATTCTGGGTTTGGAGTTTGGGGTTTTTTTACTAATTCAGTGTGTCACACTTGAAACATTCAATGGAATAAGCTAAAATTATACATACAAATAAACTCCCATCAGTTTAAGGTGATAAATATTACTCTAGAAGTGAAATTTACCCTGCGTGGCAGGGTATAACGAATGTAATTAGTTCTATTGCCAGGTACCAATGTCACTGCAGTTGCATATATCAAAATGTAGATATTACTGGTACAAGAATATTTAGCCAAATGAGCAAAGTTTAGCAGAAATTGTAATAGAACACAAATCAAATAATTTTAAGATTATTTTTCTTTTTTCTATTGCTATGTTTATACTGTATTAAATATCAAATGCTCAGGACTGAACTAAATATTTAATCAGGTTATATTCTGAATGTGTTTCTGTTCTAATTTTGTCTGTAAGAGTATGCAAGTACATTACATAGATTAACTTGTCTCTGCACTTTTCATGTGTTTCAGTGATTGGAAAATACATTTTTTTTAACAAAGCTGTTTTCCAGATCAGTGTTTTATTTAATTCTTTTCTTGCTCTTCTATCTCTTTATATGGTCTTTGCAGAAACAGATGGCTGCTACAGCTTTGTCAGTGTAAAATCATGGCCATTTATAGGAAGTTCACATCAATCACTGACAGTTCTAAGGATTAGTTATAGGGAAACTAATTCATATACTTGAAGTTAGTTCTTTACATTCATTATGTGAAAACTGCACCAGCAATGAACATAGTTGAGTCTCCTCCAGACAACAGCTTATTATTGCCCAGAAATATTGGCTTTCCTTAGAGAGAAAGACTGGGCAGGGATAGAGGTGGTCATATTCTCTCTCTCTCTCATGATGGAGAATCTTGCATTATGTTACATAATGCCTGAGAATCTTTTATTTTCTGTAAATTATACAGGCCCAGCAAACTTCATTCAAGATTGAACTACATTAGGTTTTTGTAAGGCATGGTGAACAAACTCTTTCAGACTTCAACTAATTTTCTGTTGTAAAAAATACATTGTCTAAAGCAACCCCAGTGGGAGTTCTGCCATTTAAAATATAGTCAAGTCTCCATGCAGACCTAGAGATTAAAAATTTTATACTCACTCCCCCAAGTCATACCACAAAAACAAAATCTGCCATTCATCAGACTTGGGAGAAATAGTGATGACTAAGATTACCATAGCCCATCAATTCATGCAATTAAACGTGGAAGTGATTAAAGGAACTATTTGGTAAGAAAGAATCCCAGCCCCACTCTTGTAAACAGTAATCTGTCTGTTCAGCAGGTCTTTCTCTCTTACTGTAATGCAAGCAAGAAGTCAGAAAACCTGATACCTGCTCTTCTTTAAGTCTTCCATTTCCAATTTCCAGATGTCGATGGGCATCTTGTCTATCTGCCATTGCGTACCACTCTGGTAAGTGATGGTCAGATGATAAACAGGTTGTGGAGAGGAGCAGAGATCCCCCTAGAATTAGAAAAAAATCCACCACACCAAACACTGAACAGTGCATGCCCATTTCCCATCTGGACAGAATCTCTGGGATGCTGTCATTACAAAATTCCTGGATTACAGTGTAAGCAAGAGACAGGGTCTCCAGACATCTCCTGGAGTATTCCTCCAAGTAGTAACAGCTTTTTTTATCTTCTGCACTGTATCCTCTATCTTTAGGCAGTCCAAACCATGGCCAGAGATCACAAGGCTCAGAAGTCCTATTCCAGTTTATATAGTTATTAAGATCATGGAAATCTTGATTTGTAGGAAAGAATAAAAATCTTTACACTGCTCCTACATGATTTACCAAAGTCCAGTATTTCATAGCTCTGTGCATTTATGTCTAAGTTGAGACTTTTCCAGCCTAGTAAATAGTTACAGGTACCAGTTAAATTCCATCTAAGCACAGACAACAGCAATCCAGCTAACAGTAGCCTGTGTCTGTTTACCAAGTTCATTTTTTGCAGTCACAGAGGCACCAAACCCTTGGCTTTTGCAGGCATTGTTCAGCTCAGTTCTTTGACATACTCTGTCATACATAAGCACAAGTTAAAACAATGCTCTATGAAGCATTAAATACTTCTACCCTCCCTCCTGCTTTGTGTTGCCTGGTTCCATGTGCAGCATTTGGGGGACTGGGAGGCGGTGTGGTAAAGCTGTAGCAGAATGATGTGGCCACAGCTAGGCTCACCTTTTCATTAACTTTTGGTTTATTTTTTTAAGAAAAGCATATACTTGGTTTTCCATCAATCGGCTAAAGCATTACAGAAGTTTTGCTGATTTTGGCATCTCACAGTTTGTTTTTAAGTTCTAATATCACATTTCCACTTAGAGCAAATGATACTTCTGCTTTGTGGCCAGTTAAATGTCTTATGTTTAATGTCAAATGTACAGCAACATGTTCCAAACATGAGTGAATGGAACCTAGGGGATAGCATGCATAATGACTCAAGACCTGTGTCAGAGGAAGATTGCTACACTGGTTTTTAAAGCAGCATTTCTCAGCCTATTTTTTGATGCATAAAGTATGCAGGTGCCAGAAACACTTAGAATAATTTGTATGGGCAGTTTAATGTGGTAGACTGGAAAAACACAGCTTGCTGGGTCTAAGCACCCATACCATCACACCCCATGCACAAAAAGACAGTTGCAAGGCTTGCTACAATTTCAGAAACCTACCATTTCCAAATGCACAGAAAAAAACCATTTCAATGAATGCAGGTATTCAGACTGTTTAGGGAAATCTCCTCTTGGTTCATACATCACTGCATCAGTCAAATGGAAAATTGCAACAGGGAGTCAAACTTTGGGGCTTTAGTTACATAAAAAAAGGAAGCACATTTTGGTTAAAATCCAAGCTGTAAGAGAACATGCATATTCATTTTCAGGATTTTACAGTGCAGTTAAGAAAGCAAAAGCACCTTTTCTGTGCAGTCTGTGAACACTTCAGAATTTTGCTCCGAAACAGTTTTAAGCAGTTCCACGGGTGAGAAAACACACCGCCTTCCAAACACCAGTTTATGGAGAAAACAGAAATTTAGGAAATCAGTTGGCTAACAAAGAGTCCTTTGAATTACTACCGGAACAAGCTTCTGGCTTGCACTAGGGTTTGGAAAAGATAGGGCAGTGTTGCTGTACTGCTTAAAACCTCCCATTTTAAGGCCTTGTTTCAGTTTCCAAACGTTGACATTGATCCTGCTGTTCTGTTACTGCATAATGGACTGAAGATGGATGGACTTCCGTAGAACAGATTGTGCAATTAAGTAGGGATCCTCCTAATATAAGACAAAATCCAGCAAGCCAGCCAACAAACAATGCTTCCCCAAAATCCCACCTGGGAACAATATCTGGTATATTCTCATCCCAAAATTCCTGGACTGTGGAATGGGCAACCCAGGAAACTGGGATGATAGCTGTAATCCCCGATATCCAGAAGAGCATTCCTCCAAACAGCAACAACCGTTTCTTTTGTTCCTGTTGTCTTTCACCAATTTTCAAACAGTCCAACCCAAATCCTGAGAGCAAAAGGCCCAAAAGCCCTGATCCATTGGAAAAAAACATCAAAATCCTAGAAATCCTGAGCTCTGGAGGCAAAGCTAGGAAAGAATCAAAGTCCTTGCATTGCATTCCACCTTCTTCCTGGACTACACAAGCTTGCCAGAGTCCCATGGTCCAGATCTCCAATTCATTTAGTTCCAAGTTAAGGTTTTTCCACTGGGGTAAATAGGTGGTGAGACAGGACAGGACCCATCCCAACAGAGAGACCAATATGCCACTTAATTGCATCACTGGTTGATAGACTAAGGCCATTGTAAGAGCACAGTCCTGAAAGCTTGAGGAGAAAGGTCTCCCCAGCAATTCTGTACCAACTGCTACCTTGAGTGATGGTGGAAGCTGTGATGATTTTAGGTCTCTGCTGCCCCAAATATAAGCCCTTGCTATTAACCCTTTGCAAGCTCTGAAACACTGTTTTGTTCTTCACGAATATAAAGTTTCACATAAAGGACGAAGGACTTCACTAAACCATGAGTTAGGCTTTCCGATAAGGATTTGATCTGTTACCTTCCAATTTGCTTGGTAAAATTATATCCCAATGCCTGATGATTACAAGCCTGAGGATGAACAAAGAGGGCTCTATGACCCCTCACCCTAAAACACAACAGAAATCTTTGTGCTTCAATACGGATTAATTAGATTTTAAGTGGTGATAAAAAGGCAGCTCTGTGTGCAACAGGACTTCATTGTAATAGCTAAATTTGAGATTTCAGGGATGTAAATCAAGGCCTTGTAAAGAAAGGTAGACTGTTTGCCTATAATCTTTATTCTTAGGCTTCCTCAACATACATAATGGCTTATCTTCCACTGCCCTGTTTTATGTCCCCAGCACTGTAAAAGACGCTTTGTAAAAGATCCTTAAGTTTCACATTTTTTACATTCATTTCTTTTAAAATGGGCTTTGTTTTGACCAACTCTTAAGGGGAAAAGGAGACGGATATGGTGAAAGTACCATAGAAAATGAAATCCTAGACATCCTCTCCACCATAATGAACCTGGGCAGTTCATCAGCCAGCGTAAACTTTACCTGCCCCAGGGCTTCAGCAACACCACGGTAGCAGCTTACAGCAGCTCAGTGTCCCCTTTCCTAAAGCCCATGCCCCAGATGGCACACAGTGTATTCACACAGTATCTAACAACATTT
The DNA here is from genome assembly GCA_013186435.1 of Turdus rufiventris. Taxonomy (NCBI): domain Eukaryota; kingdom Metazoa; phylum Chordata; class Aves; order Passeriformes; family Turdidae; genus Turdus; species Turdus rufiventris. Next base: position 6,031,653 of record PYHW01010620.1, on the reverse strand, counting down.
GGCACAATGCTCCCAGGGCCAGGAATGCCTACTACACTTTCCTGATCAAAGCAAGATACCATTATGCCATTACCCCATTAGGAAACCCTGCTTTTTCCTGCTCTCATGTCAGCTAACCTTGTGCTTGTCTGCAGGTCAGAAGGAGAACATCTGTTTGCCGTTTCCCTTCCCACATGTAGCAGCACAGCCTGTTTGTGAAGGAGCTGAGCAGGATAAACACATCCACATGCGTATGACCCAGAGATGTTTTCCAGTATTTCTTGATTTAATTTCCTAGATGTGATAATGTATTTACCTGTATATTTTGATTCTCAGTTGTTCAAAATGGGTTATGTGATAGGAAAACTTAATGCTGATTTTGAAGGTTTCCAAAATCCTGAATCATTATAATGGGTATCATTAAGGGTATCATTAAGAATTGTCACTGTGAGATGATCTCTTCCTTCCTCATTTTTATACAGTCTTAATTTCAAACCCTTGGTATTTTCCTATCACAAGCTGTGAAGAACCAATTAAAAAAACCCAGAAAGATGATCTATCTCCCTTTTTCTTGTGTACCAACCTGTTAGTTCGACAGCTTATACTTGATCAAAACATTACTATGCACAGGACCAGAAATCACCAAGGATATAACTGACAACACTGGGAACAAGGTGCTGCAAGCCAGCCTGTAACTTTGGCCATCCACAGGGCAAAAGAAAAATAAGAAGGATCAATCTCTCATTCATTCATTCATTCATTCATTCATTCATTCTCCAGACTGTATTTTCATATTTGGCAGTGTTGTTTCACTCCCCTCTCTCTGTTCAGAGCAGGAATGCTAGTTCTGGAAATCCTTGTGACTTTCAATGAGAATCTCCATAACACCATTTAAATAATTTTTGAGATAAATAATCATGATTTAGGAGTGATTCTGCTACTTCAGGGGCTAAAGCCTTATCTGACTTTAAAATCACAGTTACTGAAATACTATTATGGAAGCCTGTTGCACTTCTCTTGACTGCGAACAACTAATATTTTCTTCTTTGCTCTTAATTCCAACAGTCAATATCGTCTGAGAACATAGCATCAGGTCAGTGAAGTCCATCCACTTTGCAAATGTTGACTACAACAGGCATGGTATACCAACCTTTAAATTATAGCCTTCAGAAGCACTGAGACTTGCTGCATTAGTAAAATCTGCCAATTAAGTTCTGCAACTTACTATTTATAATACATTAACTTAGAGCAAGAAAAGCTTCCTTATAATATTCTGGATAAGATTACATGCAATCCCTGTTCTTTTGGAGGGGAAGAGGAGGTAATACTTGCCTTGGCACCAGGATAGTAATAAGGTCTGAAATGCCTTTACTTGGAACTTACTGATTTTATGAAAAATCACAGCTGAACTATGTATATTCTTAGGTCAGTCACTGCCTTAGTCTTATCTCCCTTGTCCTTCTTTTTCTGTCCTTTTCCTCCCTACATCTAAAAATGTCTCATTTTCAAAATAATTGTATTTGGTGGACTTGTTCCTACACAGAAGGTGACGCGTCAGAGTTACTACAAAGCCTGAAAGGCTAGAATTGGGCTCCCATCAGTTTCTGTCCTGCTCAGGGCAATTGGAAACATAAGCCCAGGATTTACTGTTACACTGCCATGACAACAAACGTCTGCTAGCACCTGCACAGCCTGAAACAACAGATCATCTTGGGGGTTTCAGTGAAGATGGCCACTGAAAGATGGCTCCCAGGCCAGCAGGGCAGGGAAAGTGCCTGTCAGGAACCTCTGTAGCCAGTGGCAGGGGGCCCATGCACAGGAGAGCTGCTCCAGGATAACTCTGCCCCTTCTCTTTGCCCCTGCTCCCCTTGTCAGCATCTGCAGCAAGGACTGCTTGTGCAACACAGGCTGGTCAAGAAGGAAAGGAAGAGCAGGTACAGCTATCACTGACCAGTGTGCTTTCAGGTAAGGAAGGTGAGGATGGATGTAGAGAGAGTTTTGACAGGGTTTAGAGCATTTTTTTCCCATTCATTTTTTCATATGAAGTCTGAGGTATGTAACATACAGGGATACCAGCCTACTGAGGCCTATGCAGGTAAAATACTACCTTGAAGAAGATAGCACAGGTCATGATCAAGTTCATATAGATTCAGTAATACTTTTCAAGTTCTGGAGATCATATCATTCATTCAATCGAATCATCATTTTGCAAATTGATTTTGACTGGACTAAAGCAGAATCAGGGTGGTCAGTGTGCATATCATTTTATGCAGTTAAGTGTATTAAATTTTACTCCCCATAAAACCATCTGAGGCTGAACACGGGGATTCTGAATCTCACTGCAAGTGATACATATTCTCTCTAAAAGCTACACTAATCCTTCTGAGAACCTCCACGGCCAGGGATAGATACACTAATGCCTTACCCCCTGCAAAGACTAGACTAGAGAATTGTTGTCTTCACACTGCTCTGCAGCCCAAACAATTATCCCAATGTTTGATAGAGTAGAGTGAAAGAAATACCAGGTTAAACACTTTGTAATCTGATTAGGCAATTTAATCGCCCAAAAGCAGAATTATGAGACTGGCTCTTTCCTACACTTTCAGTTCCTTTGTAAAGCATATTCATGTTGTGGGCTTGTTTATTCTCCTCTAGTGGTCCAAAAAGTGTATTCATCTGTGAAGCATGATTGTATCCAGTAGCATTGCCCAGACACTGCTGTTGTTTCACTGATTTGATTTGAATAGTCCTAAAGCACCCTAAATTTTTGTTGTTGTTGCTCATTTAAATATCAAGTATTTTCACAGGTCTCTCAATTTTAGATTCTCATCTTACAGACAGATATGCAAAAAAATGGAAATAAGAGCTAGAGTATAGATTTTCTATGGCAGAATATTAGTTACAGCCATGAAACAGCTGCTGGCAGAAGTTGGCAAGGTAGTGACTTCAGCAGCTTACTATCAGCAACTTAATTCATTCAGCTTGGCAGTCTTTTTACCTTATTGCTTGAACTGGAAGTCACAAGAGTTAGCATTTCCTTACCCTATTAAGAATTCATTTTTTTGTGAAGCTGGAGCATCTTTTGGGCTTGCATAGCCACAGAAACACCAAGCAAAGAACACAACCCATACTGCTATCCATATTGACTTATCTAGTCTGCATTTAAGTGAGATTTGGCAAAAATTATTATCTGTATTGGTAGAGCTTAAGGTTTCAGGGTGCTTTGGGAGCATCACAGTATAGAAGTCGACTTCTCCCTGAGTATACATCTGTGTGTCTCCAAATCTTGAGAGTCATAAACTTCACAAGAGAGTGACAGCAGGTACCTTTTGACCTCCTAATGATGTGGACTAATCTAAATTTTATTTATTTATTCCTAGATTTACTATGGTGGCTCTTCTGGGTTCCTCTTTGTTTCCCTCATTGGAATTACAGTACTAAGTTAGACAGCCTCACACAAAGCTGGAAGGGTAAATGCAGTGCTTATGTGAGAAGTTCAGTGAATTGAAGCAATGCAATGTCCACTAGCACGCCCTACTCCGATGTATGAGTGGCACTTGTTATACTTCTTCTTGAACCCCAGTGCAATCCACAACAGCAACCTTTAATTATGGGCATTTAGAAGCAATTGTGAAAGCAGGTAAGAGGCAAGAGGGAGCGGGCTATGCCAGTTATGAAGATAATGGCAATTTCCATCTTGAAAAGGGAAGAGAATAGCTCTAAAGACACTCAGTTAGCTCACGGTGGCATTACACTTTCACTAAAAACCAAATTCAATATTTAGAGGTGATGATTTATAGGACCACATTATTTGTTTCTGTATTACATCTGAAGACACTACCCCTCAGTGAATGCTAGGACACTGCTTTAGCAAAGGCACAAACCCAAACGACTGAATATTTTGTGGAGAAGTTAGAGCAGAATAGGACAGTCCAGCAGAGACAAATAAAATCGTCACAAAGGCCACAACACTTCTTCTGATCCACTCCCCCAGTGCAGGCAGCGAGGACACCCTCTCAAGTGGAAAAAGGGTTCAGCCATCACTGTCCTCTGGTTTCAAATGGGCATATTCCCTGCTTTTCAGTATTGCAGGGACTGCCCAAGCCCAAACCTTTCCTCTTCAAATACTGGTTGTAATTCATTAAGCAATTTAGCAAGAGCCTGTTACACATGCTAAAGAAATCTACTTCTGTGCTTGAAAAGACCTTGCTAACAGTTTCACTTCTGTAAGATCAATAAAAAGCTTGAAATAGGATGTCATGCAGAACTAATGGTAGTTGCACAAAATCTAGAAGGGAAGGGCACTGAAAGAGTCAAGCACAGCAACATGAAACTGCTGATTTCTGCTTTAGGGACTTATTCAAAACATTGAAACGAGACAGGGTAGATTTGCCATCATTATACTGGAAGAATAAAGAATGCTTTAAGGCTCAGTACATCAACCTTTGCAAAACTTTTCCATCACCATCCCAATCCAGACTTCAAAGTGAGGGTTGACTGGGTTAGAAAATTAGCCTTATTCTTCAGGGAACTATTTTTGATGTATTGTCAATACAGGAGATTACTGTAAGTATGAAAACTCATGTCACTTGAGCAGTGATTGGAATGTGATTTCCTGAAATGATGGAAGTCTAAGAAACTAGTTTCTGAGCTGTGAAATGTATGGGCTTCTTTATCACTATGCATCCCTCATTGCGTAATTCTGGTTTAATAGAGTGTTACAGATATATATTTCTATAATGCTTTTCATTTCACATCTGCAGACAATTATTATAATAAGCTTTCTCTCATTCCTTAAGATATGTTTCTTATTATCAGTAAATCTATGAAAAATTATTTGTAGTTCCCAGTTGAACCTACATAGGAATTGTTATTGCATGACAGTTGGGATTACAAAGGTGATACAGACCTGCTAACCATAAATTAGAAGACTGCACACACATTTTAACAGCAATCTAGCCAGAATCTAACATAAACTGTAAGTGAAGGAAGTGTAGGGCACCTATGGCATTTTGCTCACCTGCCATATTGAGATTTGAGGGGAAGGGAGGAAAGAAGCTGAACAAATTTATGGTTGTTGGAAATACGATTGTTCCTTAGAACAGTGGATTAAATTGGTTTTGCTCTTTACCTTTTATGGTTTAGAGAGCTATGAAATGCAGAAAGGGAAGATCTTTCCTAGCAAGCAATTGTTCTCTCTCACATTGTGATATCTTTTCGGTGGAAAAATAAAAACAAAACCCAAAAAAAACCAAATAACACCAAAAACCTCAACCAACAAAAAGGGAAAAAAAACAAAGAAACCACCAGCTTTGCTTCCCTTTCTTCCCTCACAGGATTTCATTAGAATTTAATTATCCCCTCAGTAATGAAATCTAAGCAAACCTATTGTTTAGAGTTCATGACATCATGTCATTATCAAATTGAAACACTAACATTTTCAGTATTAGTTAAAGCTTAAACACACACTTTACTGTTGCCCTCTGCCACATTCATCCTCACCCCTTCTCTCTACTCCCTCTCACCTTCCCTACTTTACAGCAAAAAAAGGTGAAAGGCCACTATCTCTTCAGGTTCCTTCAGCAGGACAGTGAGGAGGGAGTCGAGCAGAGGTGCCCACAGCTACTCTGGTGGAAAGAATGGATACAGGAGGGGAGGGAAGGTGGGACAGCAGTTTCCTTCCTTCACTTCACCAATTGCAGCCACCCAGCAGCACCCTCAGACATTAAACATTGCCCACAGAGCTGAAAGGGGTGATGCACAGAATCCACCAGCACATGTAATGCCCCATTACTTTAACTGATGATGAATGCATCTTGGAAAGGAACTAAGCATCTGCTGCAAAGTATCACACATTTTCCAAACGTGTTTGTGTAGAGGTGAGGGCTACTTCCATCTACTGACTCAAACATTTAAACAGAGAATGCTTCATCCTGAATGAAAGTCAGTGAAGAAGCTTAGGTTCTGACTGCAGGAAAACAATTTTGAAGATGATTAAAATTGGTATACCCCAATATGAAGATAACCCGTGTTCACTTGAGCAGGCATTGCTTTTGATTCTTTGGCCTATCACAAGACTCTACCTTTAATTTACATGGTACTCAGGAAGAGACACTGAGAAAGTGACTATTTTGAAATACACCCAAGTCTTTGTATTATTTGTGCAAAATTCCATGTAGAAAAAGGAAGTAGCTGCATGAGTTAAAGGACTGTACAAAGACATGTACAAAGACAAAGAACAGCAGTACTACGCTAGGATAAGCCAAAACGTTATCTATCCCAGCAGGAAAAGAACATAAAAACATGTAAGGATAGATTGCTGTTGTCTCCATCCTACAGTGTAAAAATGTCCGAGTCAGGAATTTAAATCTAATTTTAGGACAGAAGTTTTGTTAAAATCTTACCTGAAGTTGAAAATATTGTGAACAACACCATCTTCTTGGTACATTGGCATTTTGGTATCTGCATTTTGGCATCTACATTTTGGCAACAAGAACTCTAGCCCTAGAAATAAAATGGAAAAAAAAATTAATCAACAGTGGTCTGTTTGAAATCTAGTATCTCACTCTGTAAGATATGATCTGAAAATCACTTGGTTTTTTTTCTAATGGGAAGGATACACTCCCAAGTGAATGCACAAATGAGTTTCCTGTAATATTCTGCCAGATGCACAGATGGCATGAGATGAGGAAAGTGCTCATTGCATCAAGTGTACGATGATTTTCCTAAAGTACAGGTTCAGTGGTTAGGAGCAATACATCTGTACTCATTTAAAACCCCTTTAATACTGCAGCATATTATCATGCTTCTCTTTATCTAATTATCACTTCTCCACAGGACAATGATCACAGAATTTTCTGCTATTGTGGTAAATGGAACAATGGGGCATTATATTCCCCCAAGAGTGCAAGTGAATTTCACGATCTGACCCATATGTCCACTTACACAGACTGTAACCCACAGGAACACCACTGACAGCAGGGTGCTGAAATGCTTTTAACCAGGGGAGTTCCCCCAGAAAGGTAAATTAAATCACATCTAGCTTCCATACAAATTCAAAGAATCTGTAAAAGCCACTTTTGTCCATCTCTGTCTTACAAGACAAAATTAAGCAAATGATAACTAATAGACAGTTACTTCGCTTTCCTTTAAAAAAAAAAATAAATGTGTTGACAGTATAAGCACAGCATTCCTAAGAAGAAACTTGTTCTAATGAAGCACTGGATTGTGGATTGCATTTCCTAAGGCCATGTTCATGTTCTCACATTTGGTCTTCCTTTCCTAAGCAACAGCACACAGTAAATATCTTAGAGTGTCTTGGGTTGGAAAGGATCCACAAGGACATTGAGTCCAGGTCCTGGCCCTGCACAGAACACCACCAAGAATCACACCATGTTTCAGAGAGATGAGCACTGTCTGCTCTGTTACAACAACTTTCCTCTTGGTGCAATCCCTTAAAGGAAGTAGCTTTTTTTCTTTTTTTTTTTGACATCATTAAATCATATTCGGTTTATGATTTGCTGTAATTTTAAATTATGGTGTAATATTCCCATTTCTTGCAGCACACATGCATCCTCTGGTGATGTTGATAAGACAAAGCCCTTTCCCATCTCCTAGCAGGTGTATGGAGGATGGAGACTGACAAACATTACCCTTCCTCTACTCTCTGCTAGTATCCCTCCATGTACCAATGACAGAAAACCCTTTATCTCTCACCTCTGCAAGTGATCCTGCTTTTATAAATGCTTGATCACTTAGCTCCCTGTTGAACTCTTATTTCACCTCCACAAATGCCAGCCTTTTTGAGATTTCTGAATTAGAATCAACCTACGTCCAAGTTGTGAAAAGCTGTAAATGAGGTGGCTTGAGGAAAGGGATGGGAAAAGAAATAGCCTGGGAACATCTGATTAAAGATCTAGAACTGAGTTCTTAAATACTGTGCCCATGTGAGGCATAGTGCATATAAGAAGAAAAGATGAGTCAATATGTAGCTGTGGCACTTTTACCCACTTAATAACAGAGCAGTCACATCTCTCTGATTATTTTCTAAAGCACAGAAAACCTTAACGTGCTCAAATGATCTCACCACACAGAACATTTACCTTTCTTGTGGTTGCATCGTATTCCACAAAATACAGCAAATAAACATCTCAGGCTTGTACAGGAAAATATGGTTTTACCTCCAGTCAATCTGGGGCAGCCCAAGCTGCAAAGCCAGCAATCCTTATGGGGCTGAGGAGGGCAGCTGCAATGAAGCTGCAGAGGAGGGAAGAGCTTTTATCAGAGTACAGCAATCGTGCTGCACCACAGCCCTGAACTCCCAATGCAACAGGATCTTGTGACACACTGTTGATGACACAGCTACATTTTTTGTGCAAGACCAGAAGTGAGCCAGAGAAAAGTTTTTACGTTCCCAAGGCAAAAAGATAACAAAAGCCCTGTCTCCTTTCTCTTTTGTATGATTTAGTTGTTTATCAGAGAACAGCAGGACTGAAAATACACTGGTAGAACCTGTAAGTGACCTAAACAACCAGTAACAGAAAAAGATCTTTGAGTGTGATTGAAGATACTCAAGTCTCAGTAGATGGATCTACAGTGTCAGGTGCTTCAGCACAGCCTGGGACTGCCACAATCCCCACTGCCAGTTGGAACAGGAATTAAAGGCAGAAATGAATGACTCTTGCAAATGAAACAGAAGCAACAAATGCATAATTTGGCAGTTTCCAACAGCTCAGGGAAGAAGCAATAACTGATAGAAAGCTAAGAGCTGCTGAGAAAGCTAAGAGCTGCTGCCTACTAACATTTCATCAGTAAAGGAAGATTTACAGTCAGCTGGGCAAACTGGGACAAGAAACTGTCTTTAGGAATGTGCCTCACAGAAATGCTACAAATTAAAGCATAAAAAACCATCATTGAAACACTACGTATATGAAGCATTAGACAATTAATATAGAAAACTTGATACTCTGCAATGCCACAAACATCTGATACAGATAAAAACCTAATTTATAGAGATACATCTAGGGCCCTGGAGGCAAAAAATAAAATAATTTAGATCATAAAGCAAAGCAACATTGGTGTTAGAATTTGGTATGAGAAGCAGTCAAGGAAGGGGGTTGTTACAAGATTCATAATGCAGTTTGTGTCTACATACATCTTGAACTGCCTTTGAATACCTTGCTTTACTTTGGTTTTAAATGGGGGCCAAGGGAACGGGTTGGAGAATCAAGAGCTCAAAGAGTTTCAACTGAAAACATCCTGACAGCCCCAAGCAGTAAGAAAAGCTTTCTGTTACCCAGACACATGCAGGTGGGGCCAATTCCAAGGAGGTGCATTAAGACCACACATTATAGCCATACACCAAAGCACTGCTCAACCAGTATTCTATTTCTGTCAGGGACTGGCAGAACAATAGGGTATGGAGAAAATGCTATATCATACCCTCAATACCTTTTTCAGCTTTCACATAAATGCAGGTCAGGGGCTTCCCAAGTCTAGAGGTTGTGTCTTTGCATTCAATGGCTTGCTCATCAATTGTCCAAGCACTTACTGAAATTATGTTTAACTACAAAAAAGTTATCTCAGGCCAACACTACTGGCCTGTAGAAGGATTAGCTGACGGTGAAAGATGGTCCCTTCTCCACTCTTTTAAAATCAGCACCTACATAAGTTTTTCTGTTTATTTCTGTTTAAGGGACTAAAATATGTTAGACAACAAGACACAATAGGAGGGTTTCCTAGTTCAGATATCCTAGCAAGTCTATTATAGCTCTCATGAAAATAGCCAGATGGAAGAAGTACATATTTAAATAATGCCCACAGAAATTAAACATGTAAATATAAACCTGCATATTCCTTCTGGTATTTCATTTATTTAAAAAAAGACAAAAGAGGATGCCAAGCTGTTCCAAATTTCCCTCTTTTTGTTTTGTGAACCTAGGCACCTGCTTTACTTTCAGAAACCGAATGTTGTTTCCACTAGCCTCATCTATCCTTGAAGCATATAACACACTACAAACTATTTCTTGGCATTCTGAAGACTGCTTTGTACCTTCTCTTCGTTTTGTTATGTGCAAAGTAAACACTAATCCCCCTCCAGACAAAAAGAGAGACTTACTGCTTCTACCGAAGTGACAAGAAGATCAAAGGTAGCATAAAGTTATAGTATTATAGAAATCAGAACCATAGAGTCAAGTCAGTCTTAATGTATGGGGAAATATATTTTAAAAATATAGACTAATATATAAATAAATAAATAAAAGCAGCATGAACAAGTAGAGTTTACACAATTGGCAATGAGAAGACCTGATCTTAAGTTTGGACCTCCACACAAACTGGATCACTGAGAAATCATCACAATTTACAGTCTGGATTCAGTGGCTCTACGGACCAAGGAAATCAGTAGGTAATACACAGGACAAGGAAGACAACCAATGGCGAGAAGACAAAGTCCAGTCTTTTTCTTAACTCTGATAATGGACATACTTTAAAAAAGCAATTTAAGTACATTTTCTGCAATTACTTAGTTTTCCTTCACCTATAAAAACTATTGCACATTTAAGGTGGCCAGAAAGAACAAAACAGTTACAGTAGAAAATACTTGTACAAGAAGACTAATTCTGCATATTTATAAGGCAAATAATTTAACTTTCAAAAGAAAAAAGGCTATATTGGATGAACATTTTAGTGCACAGTACATTTAGCAATAAGTCTAGCAGTGTCAGTATTCTGATGAGGAAAGTGGTCCTAAGGGTAGATACATCTAATGACTATAGGAGAATTGATAGTAGAAGAGAATTCTTTGATGTTTTATTTAAAAGTTTTGCTCAATAATTCAATAAAGAGATCCATTATAAATCAGGAGAGAGTAAGAACATGCCACAGGTACAATCCAGTAATGAATAAAAATCAAGGATACAAGGATAGCAAGTATCTGTAATTTAGGCAGCATATAATTCTCTACTTAACTCTACCAAATTAAGTTATCTGGGGTATAAACCAAGATGGTTTTAAACAGTGACCCTGCTGTAACTGTGAGAGTGAACAGATGAAAAGAACACAACAGCTCCAATATGTTCCTTAACATATAATGGTTTAGTTTTTTTGATCACCTACTGATGCCAAATTTTTTTTCAGGATTCCAGGTGAGGCAAATATAAAAGGGACAAACAAGGGGTATGGGTTTTGTTTCTTACATATTTCCCACTCACCTCTGACCAAGCACTGGCAGCTCAGATAGGTATCCAATGCCTATTCATAAATTAAAACTATGTTGTGCATGATTTTCAAGAAAAGGATTCAACAGGTGTTCAAGTATGGTATCCCCAAAAAGGGGATATACCTTTACTTTGCAGAAAAATACGTTGCTTTATTGCTCCTAAGTCTCAAAAAGAACATGCAGCATAATAAAACCTTCATAAACCTTCACAGACAACTCATTTTCCCCTTATGTTGCCTATATTTAGTCTCACATACAAAATTTTAAAAATACTAATTTCTTGCATTCCGGCATACCTGGCCATTCTGTACTTTCTAGCAGGAACTACAAAATTATTTTGCATAACCTCACAAGGAATCTGCTAGCATCAAAGAAATCAAACCAAATTAGGCAATTAATTTCCACAGAGTCTTCCATCAAAACACTGCAAATATAGACATTTCCAACAACTCAGCATGTTGCTACATTGCCATTTGCCCATAAATTCCAATAATACATAGCTCTGGGATCCCACTAGCATCCTAGAGAGTAAATAACAAGTGAGCTATCAATCTCAAGCCCCATAATCACAGTCATTGTTACCTATCCCCTATCTTTGAATCCTAAAGATTTTTTTTAAATTGCATTATCTATTTTTATCTTATTTTTGTGCCAAAATAAGCAATTCTGAATGAAATTACACCTTTTGGTGTCAACTTCAGCTGTAACCCCGTCATCAAACATCACTCTCTGTAAACAAGACCTTCAGTAGGGGGGAAAAAAAAAAAAGAACAACCAAAAATCCCCAACTTCAGGATCGCTATTACAGCAGCAACTTCTCAACTAGACATAGAGGGCTAAGCACTCTGTGCTTCTTTCCTTCCCATAAAGTAATATTACCAATATTTATTCTATTCCAGATAGTCCTGATTGTCCCTTCAGAATACATCATAATTGGTCCCAGATGCACCTCTGTAGGTATTGATTAATAGTAAGAATAGCCATCTTTCTTTCTGACTCAAGTTCCCAAGGCCAACACAAACCAGAACTCAGAAGGACATGACAGTGGTAGTATTTGCAAGGAGACAAGATTTTGCTTTAATCAATCTCCTACTACTTTATATTCCTTATCTGAAGGCAAATGCCACTAGGTTGATATGTCTTCAGGTAAAGAATAGCCACCTCCATTTTATTATCCTAACATGATTATGGAGAAAAGAAAATCAATTAAGAAAATCCATGTCTCTAAGAGATTATTTAGGAACAAACTCTGAGAATTGTGTAAACTTTCCTTATGCTACAAATGTCAGGCATAACTCAGAAGTCAGATAAAATGAGAAACATAAGCCTGAAGAACTAAATTCGGGTGAAGCAAAACTAAATCACCTCCTGCTAAGTCTCTATTTCTTCTTTCTCACTTCTGTAAAGCTGTAGTAGAACCCTGTTCTGCTTACATTTATGGTAATGGAAGTTGGAATTTGTTATACTTGCCATTACCCAAATTCCTAAAAGTCAGACCTGACAGTCATCTAGATTATGTTAGAAATTCAAAAATAAAAAGGTAAAGGGTTGTGGTAACATCTTTGAGTTTATTATAACTGTAGAGCTGGGCGTTTATGCTGATGTTGTTATCATCTCCAGATATTCACTTTCAGGAAGGCTGGAATAATTTACTGTACCATGAACTAGCCCTGACTTGCCAGATTTACTTCTTCTCCAGTAGGGCAAATCATGTAAAAACATCATTCACATACACAATGTTTTCTGTTGCTATATATTTGCATAAGCAAAGTGTAAAGGTGTATTTCTGCAGAATCATAACTATTCACTAGTAAAGTGATGAACAACCATTCCAGGCAGTTTGTCCACAAATAAGTTACCTCTCCACTTAAATAAGAGACAGTTAGGGGGTAATTTCAGATACAGTTTATGTGTATTCATAAACAAAACCAAACAGTTACAACTGGTATTAACATTATACTTACCTCTCCTACATTAGCATTTCTCTTATGTGACCTGAGCTGAGTATTTACAAAGATTTTCAATTAAATGAAGCTTCTTCCCCAGCATCTGAGAGACCAATATCTAAACACCTTCATTATGTAGCTTACACGTTATTGCTAGTGCAATAATGTGCCATGATGGTTATAGCTCTAACCTGAGAAGGGGCATATGGCTCCTGTCAGACTATTCTGTTTATTTCATCCATACAGCTGTTATGGAAGCAAACAAAAATTTTAGGTAGAACTCTCAAAACTTGAATTGGTTTCTCTATGCACAGCTATTTATGCTAAAAGCTTTCATTTAAACAAATACCTTAGTGCAGTTGGCACGACCAAAAGCAATCAAGAGTCATTCACCATTTGTTTTTCCTTTCATGATACAACTGCTCAGTGATCCTTCACACAAATGCAGCAGTGCTTTGAGGCATGCTATGACAACACACAAAGTGTTACTGCCTGATCCTCAGGACTTTAAAAAAAAAATATTAAAATCTTCTGTAACAGTTTCCCTGAGGGCCTGATGAAAAAGCCACGTTTAATATTTTCATCAAAGTTCACTGGGGCTCCAACCAATGCACAATAAAACTAGATGCTGTGCTAAGTAACAACACTTGCCTCAACTTTTTCTGGTTTTAAGCTGGGTCCCCATTCCTACCAGATCAGATGGAAGCCTGGGGCTACTTAAAGAAAACATTCATTCTTGTCAACTTTCTGACAGCTTTTAAACAAGCAGATTAAAACTTTTGAACATTAGAAATGGTCTCAGCAAAAACAGATCTGTAAGGCACAGAAGGCTGCCAGCAGTGAGAAACAAGCTGAATCAATGAAATTTACTGCCTCGCCATCTGATGGAAGAAAACACATCTCTTCAGACTATAGCAAATAAATGCAAATATATTTTATTCTAGCAAAATATTTGTTTCATCACATCTGGAAAGACTGCAGCATCGTTCCTTTCCTTACCAGCAAATAAAAGCAGCAGCCTGGTAGAGTAGATTCATGCCTGGAGTACCAGCTTATGGAATCCTGTAATTTTATCCAAATCTGTGCTTCCAGTTTTTGATCACCAAACACAGCAGTGCATGCCCAAACCTGCAAAAAGCCTAATTCAATTGCTTTGACAAACACATATCTCTTCTTCTCTGTGCTGGGGTTGTAACCTTGGTCCACTGCTAGACTCACAGGACAGGCATGCCTCCCAAAACGGAGCTGTACATATCCCATGGGCTCAACCAACACTGTTGCTCTTTAATCCATACACTATGTTTATCTACAGTAAAGCCTGCTTGCTATTGCTCCCAACACCACTTTACAGGGGCATTTGGAAACATGGAAGGGCTTCACAGCTTGGTGTACAACCAAGCTTTTAGGACAGAATGCTCTTATGATCCGAGTGTGCCCTGCAAGACTCTGGGTGCTTGTCATCAGTGACTGTCTAGCAACCAAACACATCCATCCCCAGACAGGAGTATTAATAACCAGGAGGAATAAGTGTGGTTCACATTTCTATTAGCAATGTATTAACTTGCTGTAAATATTAACTTTGCTGTAGTTTAGACAGCTAAATGCAAATTAATGGAAAGCTTATGGGAACATAAAGAGACTATGCTCTTAATGATCTTAATACTATCTTTCAGCATACCAGTGGGAATTATGGAAATATGCATTGTGAGATTTTTCTAGTCCCATTAGAGTCTTAAGACACACAGATAAAAGTATTAGATGACATAAGAAGGCATAAGGAAGATTTTAGTAACTCTTAATAACTTCTCAATCATAAAAAAATTGTTCCTAATCCAATTGTTTCCAGCATGTAATTTAAATTTAATGTTTAACAGGAATAGAAGTTGTGAACCACTTTTATTAGGATTCCTTATTAGAATACATCAGTTCTGCAAATTAGCAGAAGCTAATATTCCAGTACCATACACTTACATGGTAGAAGACAAATAGTTAAACAGCAACAATTCTTTGTTCAGCTATGTTCTGTTAAAGAAATCAAGCACCTTTTCTAATATATTCCACTTTAAAGCATTGAGATTGAAGAAACAAGATAATTCCCATTTATAAATTAGTACAGAAAAAGCAGCTGAGTAACTTTATATGGTAAGACAAAATATGTATTTTAGCTATAATGGAGATCATTTTGTTTTTGCAAAAAAGACTATTATTCTAGACAAAAGTAGGATAGATCTTCTCTAAGTAAATTAAATGCTTCCTTTTTAAGTTACTTCCAAATGGAACCAGAATAATCTGGCAAAGTTCTGGTAACGTGCAAGCTCAAAACAGTAGCTGATGCAATTGCCTAAATTTTCTAAATTTAGACCTGCCCCATGCAAGAGTTTTGTGACAAGGTTCAACCCTTACACAATAAAAAAATGATGAAAGACTCGGTGTCATCAGCAGTAAATTCTACAGCTACAAAAAGACCTCAGGTAACCAACAGACTTCCTCACAATGCCATTATAATTCATTAGCTTAGAAGAAAAAAACCTTGCATCATTTTTGTCTGGTTTTGAGAGTTGAAGCTAGTTAGAAATATGCAAACAAAAAAAAAAAGCCCAGCTTCCTTGCTTGCACTGACTAGTGGGGTATATGGGAAATACACCAATAGACCTTTCAAGTCACAAATCCCAGGTTCAGTTAGGCCTATGAAGCAAACAAGTCAAAAGTTCCCAGTGGTAGTGACCAGTCTGCCAGCTATGCTTCTTGTTGCTCTTCTGGAAAGCAGAGTTTCAAAAGCCTCCATCTCAGGCAGTAGAAAGAAATCCATAAGCACTCATTTCACATACCTAGGTGAGGACAGTGTTTATGAATGCCAAGAAACAACCAAAAAAGAACTGTCTCAGAAGCTCCCTGCTTCCTCTCAGCTCACATGGACTGTGATTTTCTTGCAGCCAATCACTAATCCCACTACATGAGTTTTTTTCTATACTAGATCTTTCCTGCCCATCTCCTCAGCTGGCCCCACAGGTCCCTCACACCCTCAGGCACAGCTCAGAGCTAACTAGATCCTCAGCTCCATTAACCTTCCTTCCTGCTAATTAAGGGTTATACCTCTGCAGTGAGCCAATCCCACAACAACTTCCCATCCCTATTGTGAAAAGAGGGCAGACTCCAACCCTTAATGTGTACAGAAGACATTAAGGAATTTTTGGGTTGCATTTTATGTGGAAGAAGACAGGAAACAGACTACTTTCTGCCATTGCAAAGATTTGCAGTGGTTTCAGAAAAACAGGATTTTTTTCTTTGAGATGGACCCTTATGCTTTAAAAATTCATAGGAATAAAATCAGATAGACCTGTTCATTCCAGAAGAATAAATAGTTTTGGCTGTTCAGCTGAGATCGAAGAGACTCTGTTCAAACTGATTTTGACCTCTGTCCCTTTGATTTCAAATGTGTCCCTGTTGTTTATATATGCTTACACACACGACTAGGAATGCCATTTACACTGGAGATGTTTCCAGTGAACAGGTATGTTCTTGTGGAAACTGCTGAGTTACCATACTAGCCCTCCAAATAACAAACAAAATCACTTCCCTCCCCAGTAAAATGTAAGATTTTTTTTGTCTTAAGTGCTGCAAAACTGAACACAAAGTACTCTTGCCACCAGGTATCACCAAGTTCAGGAACAGCAGTGAGGAGCTGGTCCTCAACCCAGTATGAAAGTATACAGCTGAATGGCTCGGTTCTTAATTTTTGCATGTAAAGAGAGTAACCTCTACAGCCTGGTGGTTAGATCTGCAAAAAAGGGTTTTCAGTCCTTATTTTGGCAACTATCCTATGCCAACTATTCATAAGAACCAAGCTCTCCCACCCTCCCTTTTCTTTGGGGATCCTTTCACCGGCTAGTGACACACTCACTCTTCCTGATCCAAAGCATACTTGATCATTCAATGCAGAACTTTAGTAAAGGGAATTCAGTAAGCAGAATACTTGAACATTTTATAGCCTCTCAATTAAGGCACTACATTTGGAATTCCTATGGGCAGTAAATTAAATGGACTTTGTGCACTTACTGCCTGAATTAATGCTCTAATCATTAAGCCCATGGATAAACAAGGAGAGGGTACATGCCAATCTTTCCTTTTTACTAGTCTAATAAATAAAACTTTTCTATGTCAACTTCATTTTAAACACAACCAAAAATATATGAAGCAAGTCAACCCAGCAAGCAGCAAAACACTTTTTCTACCCTTTCTCTACCGGACCCTTCAGACGATTGTGAAGGAATGCAGCTGTGTCACACAAGGTCACCTGGACACCCACACTCTGAACATCCATCCCTTCCAGAGACACTTGTCTTAAAACAATCACTTCTCTTTCTAGACTGGTTTCTAGACTGGTAATCAAAATTACACAGTTAAATATGAATCAGACACCCGCAGATTGGTTTATTATTATGGCTGTTCTCCCAGGCTGTAGAATACCCCTTGCTCCATATATCCTCACCTAAAAAGTACCACTGCTCCTGAGCTACTGTGTTTTACATGGACCCTGAGCTCATTAAATTCAGAATGGTGACAGGATTAACTTCCAGTTAGGAAGGGATTACCTCATTGTTGAACATCACTGGGACCTATATAGATGAGAGAGCCCTCCAGCACCACCAAGTCTCAGACACCCTTGGGCATGGCACGTGGGAACGGTGGGAACTTTATTATCAGAGAAGCAGCACCTGTGAGTTACTGATCTTCAGTGCAAAATTTCAGTTGAGTGCAAATTTTAACATCACATACATAAATATCACTTAAACTCACTGGTGGATCTAACCTTTGGGCCCTTAACAAAAACCCCCAAACTTAACCTCAGCATGTATATTTCTCTTTTTGCTATGTTTCTTTTTCCCATCTCACCAACCAATTTACAACAGGGCTGCAAACCACAGTTTGGAAATTAAAAAGACAGAAGGCCAATTTGCTTAATATTCACCCACTGGAATGAACCCTAAATTTGTTCGGCATTTATCCTTAAAGCAAGCTTGACAATGGGGCAACACTAGGCTGAAATGCTCAAAGGCAAAATTGTTCTGAGATAATCAGTTTATGCTCTTTCCCAGAGTGTGCCAGTCATTGTGTGCCCGGTACAAAGTCCCTTCCTGTGCTAAAGGACAGGACTCTGAGGTTTACTGGTCATGACTGGAAGTCTCACTCTATATCATGATATAAACTAATAAATCTATAATGAATCCATGTCAGTGCATTACAGTGCGGGACAAAATAAAAAGCAATGCAAACTATAAATTCACAGCATAGCTGCTTCCCAGATACTGAAAATATCTAACTAAATGCTAGTTTCAAATCTAGCAGCAGGTTCCTTCACTAAAATTTGGCTCTCAGTAAAGAGATTACTGTAGGATTAAGCCTTACCTTGGGAGATAGAAAAGAAACAAGTCTCTAATTATCTCTAGTCTTGTACTCTGGCCATGATTTCTCTTTCTCTGGGGAAAAATAAGCTTTGTAATGTCTAAAGTTTAATGTGTGTATTCTTTCAGTTTATTTTAATATATTTTAAAGTATTAATAAGATAACTTGTAACTTTTATAGTTTTTACATGCACTTTCTAATAGGAATATTTTTGTGATTGTTCTTGCAGTATATACACACATTCATGCTAAAAAACTCTTTTATGAATATTTTACTCCGTAACCTGAAATCCCCTTTTATGTATGGCCTAAACCACTTGAACCACTGCAGGAGAAGGAATTTTCAATCTGCAGTCACACAGTTTACTTTTTATTACTATTTAACCAAATTATTAACAAATATTTGCAAGGCAAACTGTCTGTTAATGACTAAACACCATCATGAACAGAAATAACCTTATTCATTTAGAGAGGAATGCCACACAAGAGGCAAAACTATCTTGCTCTTTCTCCTGGGGGTAAAGTTGAAGCTGGATGAAAAATATCTGAGGAAAAAAACCCACAGAAGTCTTGATCTAGAAAAATAAAATCATGGCTATGCTGAGTAAAGAGGGAAGGAAACTGAAGGATCTGCTTTCTAATAATGTGAGAGAAAATTCAGTATGTGATTCTGAGAGAGAAAATGAGAAGTCAATGTCAGGCTGGAATTGCAGTTTAAAACAACATTGGAAAAACACGTGATAGGGTGCTTTTGGTCGATTTGATGAAGAGGAAAGAGAAATGCAGAGAAATTAAGAGAAAAAAATAAAGAGGAATGAGCAAAACTAACAAAGGCATGAGGAAGATAGTAAGGAAAAAGCATCAAGAAGATGTGAGATACAAACATGGATTGTTGCATGAGACAGATAATCAGATGCTGCACATGCAGAAGAAATTAGAATCACCAGGAAAATTCACTAGGCTATATTAAAGAAACAGAAGCTAGAAAAGGAAAAAAAAAAACAACATGAAAAATAAAGAAAACCCTAATTTATCTGTCTTTTTCTCATTTGTACGAAACCTAATCTAAATTACATGGAATATTGATTTAGAGGAAATTGGGAAGGTTCTAAAAAATGTTTTGCTTGTTTTTCTCTGGAAAACTGAATGTCCAAATCACAATTTCCCTGAACTATTTCTATTCTGTTAGGAAAAGTAGAACAAAATCTATTATGCTAAGTTAAACTGAATTGATGTTTAGTTTGCCTAACCAATCAAACCCCTTATCTGGGGTTAATCTATAACTAAACTTCTCTTGGGTGAATTGTTGTAGAGTTCTGGGGAGTTATTGTTCAACTACCACGTTCTACTCAATGGATTAGCTTTCCCATGGAAAATTGCAGCTTACCATCTGCCCAAACTGTTACATTATACAGAACTTGGAGGAAAATCCATATTACACGGGAGATATCACCTAAACAGACACCTAGTCTAGAGATGAAAATGGGAATAGGCCACAGAACAGTTTCTTTCATAGATGTCCCCATTCCCACTGGTAGTCATTATTTGCTTCCAGTCCACAGCCTTATTATGGTTTTCTTTTTCCTACTCTCACCTCCTTGTACACCCAAAGATATTTTTCTAGGCTCCATGCTCTTACCTCTAATAGACCTCTTCCCACATTTCTGCCACTTTCTCTCTGTTCCTTCGTTCATTTACTAGACACTGCCTGCTAGGCATCCTGGTATGTCTGCAGTGAAAAGTAATATGCTCTCCTTGGCATTTTGGGCACATCATCCTGTCCAGGAATCTTCCTTCTCAAATGGCTGTCACTCAGACCCTTTTCATGAGCCCACCAAACAGGCCTCTTGGCTGATGCTAGTTAAAGGGTCAATAGAATATGTAAGTTAAGTCCTTGGTGTATGCCGGCACAGAGCACACATTTTCACAAGGCTCAAAAAAAGTAAAATTTTTTCAGTCATGTGTTGTGATGTAAATGCCCAGAAGTGTAACATGTATGTATATCTGATAGGTATGTTGATGATAAGAAATGCTTTCAGCTTCCTCTGATTTTTTTCTTGTCCCTAGGACTTGTACAGAAGTAAACAGGTTTCCAAAAATCTATTACAAAAAAAATAGCAAAAGAAATTAGGTATTGGATCACAGATCAATTGTAACTGGATTTCTTCTGTTTGGTTTTGTTTTGTTTTCTTTAAGACAGCAACTTTGTGTATTTTACAAACTAAAGAAGCTTGCATGTAAAATTAACTTCTATTGCAAATGTACAAGTAATTTCAGCCCTTATGTCTGGACACAACTAACCTCACAGGAAAAACCTTTTCAAAGCTTCCCTCTAAAGAACATTTGTGTCTGAATTATGAGAGACCTAAAGGATGAACCAGTCAAATGTTCTCCAAATCCTGAGCAAATCAGCTTTGTGTTGGGGAGGAGTTGTCTTTCACCCCCACAAAGGAATTTCAAAGGTGTGAGTTACTCAGTGTACTTGTGTTTTTCAACAGAAATAACAGATGTTCTCAAGTTTCTCCAAGCTGTGACTCCAACTGTTGTGCTGAAAAAAGTCATGACCCAGCTCTTACAACATATTAAAACTGATTTTTTTTTTCACTTTAAATTTTATTAGCCAGTTGCTTTGCCTATTTATACCTTTAAACATGATGATTTCAACGACAAAGGGACTCATCACACACTAATTGAAACCAATGTCAGCACTCCAACTGAGTGCCAGAGTCCTTTACAAACACTTGCAAGCATACTCAATGAACTCATGGTCTTAAAAAGTCCAATCTTTGCATCAATTCTAGTGTCTCGTGGTATTCAGAACACCAAAACAACAGGTACAGGAACCACAGAATCTAATCAGGGATGTCTCTTTCTAATTACACCTCAAAACTGCAAGATTAGATCCGCCTTCTCCTTGTTTTATAAAAGAGTTATTATTAGATGACATTGTTTGAATAAAGCACATATGAACCAGTGATACAACTATGGTATAAATCTCATGAACTGCTAATTTAGGACTGGACTAAATCAAGTTCACAGTGGATAAAAGCACTCTTTAAAGTATCTTCATGTCCTTAATGAACGGATCGAGTGTACCGTCGGCAAATTTGCAGATGGCACCAGGTTGAGAGGTACTGTTGACACACCTGAAGGGTGGGACACTATCCAGAGAGGCCTGGACAAGCTCCAGAAGGGAGCTCCATGGGAATCTTATAAGGTTTACAAGACCAAGGTGCTACACCTGGACTGGGGCAACCTCTGCTATCAAAACAGACTGGGGGATGATGGGATCAGGAGCAGCCCTGACAAGAAGGACTTGGGGATGTTGGTGGATGAGAAGCTGGATATGAGCGCAATGTGCACTCATAGCCCAGACAGCCAAACGTGTCCTGGGCTGCATCAAAAACAGCATGGCAGGCAGAGCAAGGGAGGTGATTCTGCCACTCTACTCTGCTCTGGTGAGATGTCAAGACCCCACCTGGAATGCTGCATCCAACTCTGGGGTCCCCAGCACAGGAAGGACATAAACCTGTTGGAGTGAGTCCAGAAGAGAGACACCAAGAGGATCAGAGGAATGGAGCACATCTCCTACATGGAAAGACTGAGAGAATTGAGATTGTTCAGCCTGGAGAAAAGAAGGCACTGGGGACACCTACTTGCTGCCTTCCAATACCTGAAGGGGTTCTACAAGAAAGCCAGAGACCTTTCATATGGGCATGTAGTGATAGGACAAGGGGGAATGGCTTTAAACTGAGAAAGACTACATTTTGATGAGGTATTAGGGAAAAAGTCTTTACTGTGAGGGTGGTGAGACATTGGAACAGGTTGCCCTGAGCAATGGCGGATGTCCCATTCCTGGAAGTGTTCAAGGTCTGGTTGGGTGAGGTTTGGAGCAACCTGGTCTAGTGGAAGGTGTCCCTGTTCATGGCAGGGAAGTTGGAACTAAATTATCTTTAAGGTCCTTTGCAACCCAAACCATTCTAGGATTCTATCATTCTATGATATATTGGTCCATATATTCAGACCTTGTTATGGACAGGTTGATAGACAAGGAGCATGCAACCAAGTAAAATAGTAATGTTGCACAAAATTGATGCAGCCCATTCTGCATACATTAAAATTGCCTGACTGACAGACCCTAGAAAGTAATTACCATGGTGAAATCATTAACTAGTACTGTGTTAACTCTGGGGAGCTCTGCAAACAAAGATTCTCTGTTAGTTTGTCAGAGACACAAGAGAATAGTATCTTTCTGTTCAGGATTTAGGGGCTGAAATACTAAAAGGGTTTGTTATCCAAGTCCGACAAGCCTATAACAGTAAAGCCTTCACTTAAAAGCTCTGTTGATAACACTAGTCATTTGTTACAGACATATTCATAAGCCCAAGAAAATTTCTTAAACAAAATTCAGGTTGCACTTTGTTACTTTAGGAGATTCCAGATGATTACAAGCCACTAAAAAGTGTATTTAATTTTGTCTCTCTCATAGCAAATTGCACCATTTTTACTTTAATAAAGTTAAATACACAATGCCTGTCTTCTTACAGTATTGTCTCAACAAAAATATACTTTTGAAGAAAATGAAAAGTTTTGACTACTGTCAATTGAACAAATCTTATAAAAAGTAATTTCTCTACTGCCCTGTTTCCCACACTCACCAGCCAAATATTCAGGGTCCCAGCTCTCTACACATTCATTATTAAAAAGACAATAATATGTAGCCTTTGAGACTTTTTCAGATAAAGGAAAGAACCTTCCTTACCTATAGTCAGAGATTTTGTCTGTGTGATTTACTCATGGAATGTGTATGTTATTTGGATAACTTAAGTCAAAGGCCTTTTTACCATGTACCTGGAAAAATCAACACTTAATACCCAGATGAATAGGATAATGTTTGCAGCTTGGGAATCAAGTCAGCTATCTGTTGGTGATTACTGGGTGTACATTCCACCTTTTAAAAGCATAAATACTCTGAAACTTCACAGTCGGCCACCTTAACTAGCCAAACTACTAGACAAGTAAGGAGACATTTTATTATCAATGCTATTCGTTCCTGAGTGCTAGGGAAAATGGTTTTGCCTTTCATTGCCTGTATGGAGAAATTACTAAGACATATGCTGAGAATTGTGCTGAGAATTGTGCTGAGAATTGTGCTGACATCACTGAGATTAAACTCTGTATAACTTAGTATCAGTGAAGGGCATCAGGGACTCAACAAGACCACAGAGGAACTGAGGCTCTCTCTTCTCATCTGGCATATGTGTTCACACTACTGAGACTCACTCTTACTGAGGGCTTTGAGAGTGGTTTTCACCCTTTCACTATTCAGTCCACAGATTCTTTCGTGATTAGTCCAACAGCATGAAAATGATAGCTGGATATTTTTAAAGGTATATTTATCCACCGTGCACTGGATGGAGTCATGCCCTGCACTGGGCTCAGCAGTCCATGAGCTATATTGCATGGTTGCATCACTGATTCATTCAATTAGTAACCTGATAATACTTATTTTATGAAACAGAGAGTTTTGAGGTGTAACTAGAAAAGGACAGATCCTGGACAAACTGCTTTTGTTCCTGTGCCCATTATTCGGTATTCTGAATACTTCAAGATGTTAGACATTTTGCAAAGACTGGACATTTTAAAACTAGAGGCATTATAAGGCAATAAAGTAAAAACACAGAAAGGAGGCAGGCATATTGCAGGGAGCTGTGACAAGGCAAACAACCATATACAAATACAGTTTTTATTTTTTTTTGCTTCCCATACATCTATTTTATGTAGGCTGTCACACAGAATAAAACAAAAGCCCTACATAAACTAGTGTATTATGTCAATAGAGTCATCTTTATCAAATGTAGTTGTAATCTTGCCAGAGAATGGTATCAAAGCTATTTGACAAGACTTATTTTTCCTGAATAAAACAGACACTTTGTGGTCATGAATAAAAATGTGATCTTCTAGATGCTAAATATTGAAAGCCTGTGGATCTCATTTCTCTAGCTTTTTGTCCACCTCTCAGAGATATCTTAGTCTCTAAGAATCTTAAATTGCATACCCTGACTATTATTCTAAATTCTGCTCCAGTCTTAACCCTTTTAATTGGCTTTTGAAAGATATAATTGGCTTTTGAAAGATATAACTTACAACAGAATATTCCCTTTACCTACACGAGACGATAAAATAACAGAATTTCCAAAAGGGACAGAAACCAGAGGGGAAATGGTATTTTATATTAGCTCTCCATAAAACAGAATTTTGCAGAAGCACTTGTAGCTTCATGCTAAAAGAAATGTGGCCAGATGTTTGTCCAGTCAGCACTGTGGGTGAATTTGACTATGATCCTGGTAAGGGACCTGTAAAACACATCACCATGCCCCATCGCACCGTGCTGAGCATGGCTCTCACTGAGTGAATCAAACAGAGTGACTACAGCCCCTCAGGGTGCATTCTGGTAATTCTACTAAGCCAGTAACAGTCATCTGTCAGAAAAGGCACAGTTCCAGTCCCCCTCTTTCTCTCTTAGTCCCTGAGGCAAATTTATTCCTGGAATCCACAGACTTAAGCAACTTTGGTATGGCAAATTAAACAGCCTATGTTGGAACTACTTCCTGGAAGTATCTTACAGACTTACAAACAAGTCAAATAATTTGGTTTACTGTATTTTTATTGTTAATGCTACTCTTAAAATTACACCCAAACCCACCCTCACTGTGGCTTGCACTGCACAGACATAAAAACAACTATTTTGCCTCTGAAGTACTTTATAGAGACATGTGAAGGAACAGGTTATAACTGGTTCATATGAAAAAGCATCTCTAGCAAGAGTTATGTAGCTACGCTCAGACTCTGACAAAGCTCAAGGCAGAGACCTGATGCTTGAAAAAGCAGAGAAAGAGGGGTTTAGGGGTATTACACAGATTTTGTGCTATGCATAATCAGCAGCATGAAAGTGAATGTATAAGACTGGTATCATTTGTATAATGGTAGTGAAGGATATTTCTTGGTGATGTAGATTAGACATGGCTTGAAAAGTAAAGAGAAGTCATTTGTATTTCACGCAGTGAAGAAAATGAGCCAATGGCATTGTGCAAAAAAAGAGGAGTGACAGCACTGGGACAATGAGCTGAGAAAACGACCTTTGCAATTGGATTGAAAGACAATGAAATTGTTGTTAAGTGTATAGATGTTATGCACATATAGCTCCCAGCAGCTGGTTTTCTGGGGTTGTAGAGAGACCATGGAAGCTGAGAAGGTAAGCTAAGCATGCCTGAAAAAGATAAAATACAGTAACAGGACAGACATCAACTGCTGCAAACAAAGCACAGCCCACAGATTAAGAACTTGAACAGCTGTTTTGGATGAGAAAAGACACAGCATAAGCACATTTACCATTAAGTGAATTGTAATTAAAGGTTAGAAATACTTGTAAGAATTTTATACAAATCTGAGACTGCAGTCTGGAAAGCAGCAGTAATGAAGACTCTCTCAAAAACAGTATCAGTCCTGAAACACTTAGCACATACTAAATTTAAGGTAACCCAGGCAGTTCTTCTAAAACAGAGGTGAATGTCAATTCAGTTTAAAGGAATTACAATATATTTACTATCTTTCTCCCAGCGTCTCTACAGTTTTCCCACTGGGACTTAAAAACCGTGCAAGCAGAGATGAAGGGCAAGTCTTAAGAAAAGGCCTGTCTTCTGCCTGAACTCTTGAGTACTGATTTGGGGATACAGAGATGTGGATTTGGATTAGCAGGCTACCCATTGATTTTCCCAGCATACTGAATCCCCCTGGATTGTAAGGCCCTAGATACAGTATAAAGAGTAAAGGAGTTCCTGCTTTGTCCAGGAAAAGAAGTTTTATTTTCTCATTCTGTCCAGGTGGTATTCTGCCATGGAAAAGGGATTTGCTGTAAGCCCTAAAGTGTTGTACGCTGACCAAATTTTCTATTAAAAAGTTCTGTGTGGACAAATCAGACTACAGCACACATTTAGGAAGACTCAGGAGACCTACAGGAGGACTTTCGTGCAGTGATAGCAACAAATACTATGACAGCTAGCAAAATTCAGCTGTGAGCTGCTAATTATTGTGTGCTCCAAACATCTTTCACAGACTAAAACCCTCTGCAGTTGGAGCTCTGCAGTCTCTGAAAGGCTTATCTGGAGTTTATCCTCTGGAGGCTGCGGGGAGAAAGGGAGTGATCCTTCCCTGACTAATTATGTAGCTTTATCTGCCTTCTCAGATAGAAAATGAAATGTCAGTTTTGAGAGCTTTTATATTTTTGGGGTTTTTTTTTTCTTTTTCATATTAAAAGGAAAAAAAAAAAGCTTTTTGATATATAGGGCTCTAAGAAACGATTCACCATTATTTTCCCAGGAGGAGAAAAAGTTGCCTATGGGATAATGAATTCCTCCTTCTGCGCTTGCATATACAGCCTGGTGGTGTGAGCCCAAGCTGTATCTAACCTGGGAAGAAATGATACCACTCCAAGGCTGCCTTATAGTGGGCAGAGGTGCCATCTTTTTTGCCTGTAAGGAATCAAAGACAGGATTACCCTGTGATACTAGCTCACAGCACTAGTAAGATGAAATAGTCTTGTTAATCTACAGTAGTCAACATACTATACCTTCTCAGGGTTTTCCTCCTTTGCTTTTCTAGGACTGGAATCAATTTCTGTTTCAATCTGATCTGCAAGTCTGTGAACTTCTACATACACAGCCATCAGGTCTTGAAATCAGACAGCTCTTTACGGCACTCCGTCTGGGTTGTCTGGCAGGCTTTCACGTGACACTGACTTCTCAGCATAGTAATGCTTCATCTGGTCTTTGGTGGAACACAGCTACTTGTAATATCTTTGTTTTCTACCTGCTAAATGCATTTACTGACCAACATTTCTTACCTAAATAATAGCATAGCTCTAAATTTGGCCTTCATTTCTTGCCAACAGATTCCCTTTCACTGAATTATGGAATTGTTACATTGTTTTAATTCTCCCTATACTATTTTCAAATGTGATATTTTTCTTTAGGAAAGGGGGTCTGCTTCCACAATCTCATCTAGGTTAAATCCCATAATTTTTAAGCCATAGCTCTACATTTTAATATGAAAAAAGGTATCCTTCTACAAACTCATCAGGAGTTTTTATCTTGGACATATTTTATTGTTTAACTCTATTCAGCAAACAGAAACCCACAAGCTTGACTAACAGCAGTCAAGTCTCTAGTTTATAAATGGAATTAATAACATCATAGCCGTAAGTTTAATTATTTTGCTTGCATTATTGTCAGCTCCCTGATCTCTGAGTACTCACTGCAGAAACAAACCTCTGGTGCTAGCCGGGAATAAGAATGTATTTGACTTTTGCCCCAGTGTTAGGTTTTGAGATTATAAACCACTGCTCCTAGGACTTCCTCTCTATTACCGTTTTCCAAAGAGCAGCACCTGATTTTGTATACAGGTTGATTATTATTTCTTCCCAGGTGTATTACCTTACATTTATCTATATTAAATCTCATTTCTCTTTCCTCTGACCATCTCTCAAAAGTTGTCCCCAACTTTATTCTCCAGTGAGGAGAGATCCTTTCTCAGAGCTGCTTTGTTTATGCAATGCCTTGCTAGAAGTGCATAATAGGTAAAATAATTGTGTATCTCTTCTAGACTTTTCATTTCCTTTTTTCTGCATTCCAGTTCTGCTCCCTCTGATGTAGTCATTGACTTCAATTCAATCAAGAACAAGCATTTAAAGAGTTGGCCCATTGTTTCAATAATGGCAGTAGTCCAGTTATTGAAATTTCTTAATCCTTTGTTTGGATTAAATTTCTTGTTCTCTTCTGAAACAAGCATGGGGGATGAGAGAAGAGATTAAACTATATTACACTGCATCCCAAGCCTACAAAAAGTATTTCATAAAAGCGATTTGTAAATAATCTCAGTGTCCGCTGGTTTTCTGCACCTGAAGGAAGTTGTGTAATTTCATGCCAGCACTTTCATTTTGGAATATTTGGATTAATTTGTGTCTCTGCGGGATCCAAGTTTGACTTTTAGCTGACAGATACTTGGTTCTGGGCTAGCTTTTGGCACAGTATCCCCAGTACTGTACATCAACATTGATTGGTACCCTGATGTCTCTAAAGTCTTCTATAATTGTCTCTACATATCAGCAAAATTAAGATGAATTAGCTGAGAGCAACCCTTTGGGTTTCAGATAGCCTTTGACAGAATCTTGTACAGGAAGAAGATTTGCCTGGTCCCAGCCAGCAGTCTAACTGAATCTGAGCAAGGTCCTCACACAGATGAGAAAGTGAATCTTTTCTACCAGCGTCACTTGAAATGTTCTTGAAATGCTCTATAGATGACAAGATTTGCTGTGGTAGTTTCTCAGGGGGTTGGGAGTTCATGCTCCCTTCCTGGTTTTGGCACTAATGATCATGCAGTCCCGCAGGGAGTCAGCTCAGCAATGAAGCTAATTAATTACTGCAGACAGGAGCTCAAAATCTAACATTGTTGAAAAATCAACTCCCTGTGCTGTTTTGTCTGCAGCTGGTCTCTAATGACTGCATTTGGGGAAAATCTTTAGCACAACTAAGAGCAAAAATGCTCTCTTTTCCTTTCTCTCTCACTCTGCTGCTAAAATAATACAGCAGTGAAGGATGGAATAGTACCAAATGCAACAAACTAAAAAGTGGCTAACTAATGTCAAATTAAGAAAAATTAGTTCTCAACATTTTTAACACTAGGGTACTCTTTGCAAGGGTACAGCTAAAAATGTAAGACTGGAAGGAACCATCTGGGTCACTGAGTCAGTCCCTTCAAACACAAGTTGTTATTCAATAATGACTGAGTCCAGAATGATCCACAGAATATTGAACCTGCATGTTTCCATACAAGACAGGTCTCTTTCATCATCTTACAATAATCTTAAGACTTACTGTGAACACAAAAAGTCACATCAACAATATGCTTCAGGAAATGAACAAATTAAATCATGGACATTGTCTGTGTCTCAGGACACAGATTCCAAATTTTTTTTCCCTTTCCCTTCTCATGTCAGGTCACATGTTTAAAACACACTGTATAAAAGAGTGATTCATTTTCAGACACATCAAATACCTGAAATCAGTGGAGAATAAACATGATTTTTGGGGGTTTAGTTCAAGCTTAGTTCTTGGCTGCAAAGCTCCCTGGACCAGCCTCCTGCTCAGCTGCAAAAATACCAGGGCAGACCATGATAGCTCTGACTTAGATAAGGATAAGCTGTGGAAGTGTACTTCAGATATGAAATTTCTCATTGCAGCAAAGCCAACTAAATGGCTAGCTGCCATTGAAAAGAGCAGCTCCATACAAGTCTGTCCCAACTGGCACTGCTATACAATAAACTATTCAGTAATTACTTACTTTTTATGGTGAGGTTTGTTTTCTTCTAGTTCAGCTTGCCATGGCCACCAGAAAAATGGAAATGCATGGCCAAGGAAGAGGGGGAGAAGCAGAATGATCTCACTTCTTTTTTTTTTTTTTTCAATGGCAAACTGCAAGCATTGTGGTTACATTACAAAGCTGTGCTGCATAAGCGGTTCCCCTTGAATGCTCCTATCTGCTCTTGAACCATTTGTGTGCCAGCATCCACAGTCATACAGCCTACATTAAACAGGATCAATGCCTAATTAAACTCAAGAAATTTGGAAAAGTAAAAGAACAGGGTTTTTTTTCCTCCTGAAGGCGATGTTCCCTGATTGAGTTCACGTTAGAGCTGAATAAGATTTGCCTGTCTGATAGCAGAATAAGAAAAAGATGTGGTAGATAAGGAGTTGGAGGAACTGTGGACAAAATTTTCAGGTTTTCCAAGGAGGTCCATTCCTAAGTGAATGCTGGCAACAGCCTGCATGAAGCACAGAGCTGGACTAGATGATTTGCACCTATCCTTCCCAAGCAACATTTCTGTGATTTTACAATTCTCTGCACCAGGAATTAAAGTCATACACCTGTACTCAGAGCAGTTTTTGTACATGTGACAAATGAGCTTAACAAATAAGTGCATTTCAAACTTGCACAAGCTATTAATGACAATGTCTTTCTTACCAGTTTTGTATGTGTCCAGTCATAAGCTCGCCAGCTCTATTAAATTTCAGCTTTTCTTGGGTAAAACTCCTAACTGGGTGCTATTTCCACTTCCCTGCTGCCCAGAAAAAAAGTCACCCAGAGCTTTCACAGCAGTCTGCCACTGCATTCTCTCAGTGCTTCTTCACTCTTATTCCTCCCTTGTTTCTTCTACTCTGAGTACAGCAATAGAATAGCTCTCTTCCTAATGTAGGACATCTCCTACAGGAAGAACAAAATTAACTCTTCACAATGCAGCCTTTCCCTCTTTATTTAGCAAAGGAGGGTTATAATTTCTCTGTATTAGTGGGATTTATGGATCATCTAAGAAGTGAAAAGGGATATTGTACGCAGAAGATCTGATGGACATTGCTCCTTTGATTCAGAGCATGCATTAAGTAGTGCAAACACACATTGAGAATGCAAGTGTCAGACCTCCACAGTTCTAGGGACCTTATCTACCCATCTATTGGCACATGCAACGTATCAGCAAATGTCAGCTGTAATACATAATAACTGATTATCTTCTGTATGAAAAAAGGGAGTAACTATTGGGATGTGACCTTGCTCTACACACAGCGTCAGAAAAAGCAGTGCCCATGATTAAAGAAAGATATATAAGCACTAGGAAAAAAAAATCAGAGGGCAGAAAAAAATGATCCAGAGGTTGAAAAATAACACCTAAGGTATAAGATTTAAGACATCTATTAAATCTGTCAGAGAAGAGTGGTGACTGGATCACTGTACCCAGATATACACACATGGAAAAAGTATTTTATTGTAGGATGAGATTTTCACTCTTGCAGACAGAAACATAAAAAGATATAATGAATGGAAACTGGAGTCAGACAAATTCAGGATTGAAATTATGCAATTTCTTAGCAGTGGGAATAACTAGACATTGGAACAACTTACCTGAGGAGGTGGTAAGTCATCATTGTTAGGAGTCTTCCAGGCAAAAATGAGGTATTTTCCCAGGAGCCATATTCCAGACCAGCCTCTAGGAAATCTTCTGAAAGAGATTAGGCAAAATGATCGCTTGTTTACAGCCTACCAGACAGGAAGCTTTTTCATACAAGTCTATAAATGTACCCCAACAAAGTGCCTGCTATGCTGTTTGAGATGGGGAACTGAGGCTGGGCCTACAGTATCAAATTTATAATGTCCCTTCTGGAAGAAATAGTACCCTTGTATCGCAGGCACAAATTTGATTTAAATATTTATCATCTGGTAGCAGCAGATGGATTTTTGAAATAAATAAATAATTTTTAAGAGAACAGAAATCAAACATATACTGCTTATAAATATTTACATAGTTTTCATAGATAATGTTGGCTTTTGTGTTTCTCTCTTTAAATGCATTTTGCCAAGTGCCATGACTTTAAAAGTCAGAGATATCTGTGCATGCATATATTTTTTTGGCAAGCACAGTGGAAAAAAACCTAATTGAAGATAACATCAAAAATAATTTTAAAAAAATTAAATACACAACTGTTGATTATTTACTCTGTGTATGCCTTTTTCTAAGCAATATTATTTTTAAAAATCTATGTTCCTGCTATGAAGCGGTCACTATCACTGCCATACCTTGAATAAGAAAAAATTGGTTGATGACATTACAACATTTACAAACGATTGTTCAAATCTTCAGGGAACTGGATCCCTCTGTGACATTAAACAATTTACAAAGCATTAGGAACAACCACACCAATATCAAAAAGCTATGAATTCTCATAATTTTAATAATTTCACAGGTATCTTATCTTAATCCATTATGTACAAGTATATTATGCAGCATAGTTGCTTTCTGACTTGCCACGGGTCAATTATCATAGATTACAGTTTGGTTTGGAAGGGACTTTGAAGATCAGCTGGTCTCAGCCCACATGCCATGCACAGGGACACCTTTCACTAGACCAGATTTCTCAGAGCCTCATCTAACCTGATCTTGGTCACTTCCAGGAATGGGGCAACCACAACTGCTCAAAGTAACCTGTTCCAGTGCCTCACCACCCTCACAGTCAGGAACTTTTCCTAATATCCAATCTAAACCTAACCCCTTTCCAAAGCCATTCCCCCTTGTCCTATCACTACACACCCTTTGGAAAAGTCTCTCTCCAGCTCTCTTGCAGCTCCCTTCTAAGTGGTAAAGGCCACAATCAGGTCTCCCCAGAGCCTTCTCTTCTCCAG
>PYHW01010620.1:5920240-5998391 GCA_013186435.1 Turdus rufiventris | reverse complement strand
CACACAAAATCTTGCACTCAGCTTTGTTGAACTTCATGAGGTTTGCGCAGTCCCACGTCTCCAGCCTGTTCAGTGCATCCCTTCCCTGCAGTGTGAAGACTGCACCACAGAGTTTGGTATTGTCAGCAAACTTGCTGAGGGTGCCTTCAACATCCCTCTCTATGTCACCTTGCAAAGGTGTAAAACAGTGCATGTCCCAATACTGATCTCTGAGGAACATCACTTGTCACTCCATTTGGATATCGGGCACTGACCACAACTCTTTGGAGTGTGATTATCCAGCCATATTCTTATCTGCCAACTGGTCCATCCATCAAATCTATATCCCTCTAGTTTACACACAGTGCTATTGTAGAGGACAGCATCAAATGCTTTGCACAGGACCAGGTAGATGGTATCAGTTGCTCTTCCCTTATCCACCAGTGCTGCTACCCCACTGTAGAAGAACAACAAATTTGCCAGGTTTGATTTGCCCTTAGTGAAGTCGTGCTGGCTGTCATCAATCACTTCCTTATTTTCCATGTGCCACAGAACAGTTTCCAGGTGGATCTGCTCTGTGATCTTGTGAGATACCTCGCAAGGTGAGACACCTCGCAAGCTGAGAGTGACTGGCCCCTAGTCCCCTATATCTTCCTTTTCCCCATATTGAAAAATGGGGACATTTCCCCTTCTTCAGGCAGAAGGAACTACACCAAACTGTCACAGCTTCTCAAATACAATGGATAGTGGTTTAGCCACTTCCTCTGCCACTTCTCTCAGGACCTGTAGATATATCTCATCTGGTCGCATGAACTCAGGCACCTTCAGGTTCTCATAACCTCATCTTCTCCTAGAGGAGAACCTGATCTTCTTCCTTCTCCCAGCCCCTGCCTTTGCATTCTGCAATCTGGGTGCTGTGGCTAGAGTACCTGTCAGTGAAGACTGAGGCAAAAAAAGTTGTTGTGTACCTCAGCTTTCTCCGTATATTGGATAACCACATGCCCCATTTCCTTACAGATAGGGCCCACATTTTCACTAGTCTTTTCTAGTTATTACTGATGGTTCACGACATTCTAATCAAACCTCTGTCTCATCTGTCTGCCAAATGGAAATGAAACAACATAGAAAAGCTCCTAAAATAACTACTTGAGATCCTTCAAAAAATACCAAAAAAAAAGGAGAAAGATCTTGTAATACCCTTTATCCTACAGGTCGTTCTGAACACTGCCTCTTTTACAATGCTTCTTCAGCTTACCTTGTTCTTACTAATAAGCACTACCCTTCCTACAAACATCAACTTGAATATTCAAATTTTGAAAGAATGCTATGTTTATAGATATATTAAGCAGTTATCTAAAAAGACAGCAATTCTGCTTTGGGGATATATTTGCCATCCAGTTACATAGACGCAGAATTTATGTTGTAGTCATGATTGTATCTCCAATCTGAAACATAGCTTTGTCTCACTGAAGGGGGAAGGTAACTCTCCTGATAAATGTACTGGAGGAGAATGTGCTTTGCTCTTTGTCATACTGCTGTCTGCCTCCATGACCTTGCAGCAGATATTCACAATTTCTATAAACATCTGGTGACCGAAAAATTACCATCCCCTTCTTCTTGGCTCCTCTTAGTGCTTACGGGCGGAATTAAGAAGTAAAACAGAATGGTTTTAAGAAGTAAAACAGAATGGTTTTAAGAAGTAGCTAGGTTGGATGCCCATTATTCCACAGCAACAACTCAGAGCCTGAAAAACACACTTGAAAGTGCATCTTCTGTTTTTACCAAGAGGGATGTAAACCCTGGAACAAAGCCACATCTGACACCTGTATGTGGCAAATGCATCTGTTACTGAAGCTCAACCCTACAGGGGTAACGAACAGGAGCCCACGAGCAAACAATTTCTCTCTGTGGATGCACACATATGGCCTCATGCAGTTTGTGTAGAATCCTCCAGCCAGGTCTGAGCCAGACTCGTGTATTTGCATGACCACAGTGTTGTATCTAACCTAATTAGCACCATGTCCAACCTAATTAACACCACCTACCACAGGGTTAAGTACTTTGGGTGCAACAGCACTCACAAATCTTCAGCTGCTGTCTCCTATTTTACGAGTAACTCAATGAATATATGCTAAGTCCTGTGCACCACTGCACGGTGTAGAGGTGTCCCCTGTCATGTTTGTGTTGTTTTTTTTTTTAAATAGCAAACACAGAATTTGATTTTATTGCTTCCAAAGCAATATGCTGCTTTGCTCACTGCTGTTTTTCTACACAGTTTCTATTTAATTGAATAGAAAAAAGAATGCTTAGCACACCAATATACTAGGATGAAATATGTTTAGGATATGCTTCTACATGTGTCTAAAAAGAATCCAAACAGTAAAAACAGCTAGGTGAAAAGAAATCCCTAAATCTCTATGCTCAGCTGCCCATGTAAGTGCTGACTCTCTGCTATCATGTCTCTGGGGCACTAATTTACAATTCTGTAAGATGTTACTCGTAAACTGCTTAGTAGCAATGCTATGACCATTTGCACAAGCATGAATGATGATCCAAGGTGTGAAAGCAACAGAAAATAATCCTCTGAAATTTATATGTGACCTTAGGGAAGTACATCTCCTCCAGGGCATAGCTTTGGGAATTTTTGCTC
This sequence comes from Turdus rufiventris, assembly GCA_013186435.1. Taxonomy (NCBI): domain Eukaryota; kingdom Metazoa; phylum Chordata; class Aves; order Passeriformes; family Turdidae; genus Turdus; species Turdus rufiventris. The sequence goes on along the minus strand of PYHW01010620.1, from coordinate 5,995,762 downwards.
TTAAAAAAAAAAAAAAAAAATTCTGTTTGATCCCTTTTAGTTTCTCAAATAAACTGATAGACTATGCCTTTTTCAAATTAACACATGGATACATTAAGTGTAGTAATGTAATCCAAAATTCCTACAAGCAACTAAACTGGGTATTATCTGCTGGCAGTTTACAGTATGTGTCATGGTAAGAGAAAATCTTGAGAGATTTGAAAGATGCAGCAATTGCTCCAGAAAGTGTATTCCATATGTTGAGGGTGACCAAAAGGACATCATTAACACAGCTACAAGAAAAGCAGATGGAGTAGATACAGAAACTGAAAGAGGACAGGCAATGACAGGGAAGACAATGTCATGAAATGCTGTGTGCAATTGAGCCAAAGTTGAGCTGACAGAGCGCCCAGCTGCTGCTGAGTGGGTGGGCTCCATGGGCTCTTGAAACAATAGCCAGGAAAGCCCTTAGAAGAAATGAGTGCTTCTGTGCCAGGTTAGCTCTCACAGCTGGCTCCCTCGGGTGAGACAAGCACCTGGGTTGGCACAAAGGAACCAACAGGAACCAACACGAGCTGAGGGGTTAGGAAGGAGGTGCAGCACTACCCTGTCAGCAGCAGCTATTAGCTTGGCTTATCATCAGAATCAGGTCACAGCCTAACAGCTGGCAACAGCCCTACACAAACCAGCACAAGCCATGGCTGCTCTGCAACCCTGCATCTCTCACTGCTTGTCCCTGCTGCAGACTCAACTGCTTCACAGCCTTGACTGGAGAAATAAGTTTGTTGTAAAAGGCTCCTCTCCTCCCTCCCCCGTGCTATTTTTCAGCCAAATCAGGTTCCTAATCTGGTTTATCACACAGCTGAACAAAACAACTGTGCCAGCAAACCAGCGGGCATATCAAAGAGACAGGAATGGATGGCTGGGAGCAAAAACTGTCTTAGGCCAGCACAGCTGCCAAAATAATTGTCAAACTGCACTCTCAGAGGGCTACAGGGTTTGCAGAGACAGGGAAATCTACGGAGATACACTAAAGAGGTGAGTACAAAAAGGAACTACAGAAATAGGCTGGGAAGATAAGTGCAAGAATAGTGTTTCAAGCGACCTTTTCGACAGGTCAGGTCAGGCCTGAGAAAAAAAAAAGCTGTCATAAGCAGGATAAGAGAGAACAAAAGCCTAAAAAAGCCCATCTGTGATGTGAACAAAGATAGGAAGATACTTCAGAGAAGAAAAGGAAATAAAATTCATTTACATCAAGATAAACAGGTCAAAAAAAGAGTGAAGTCAAAGATGACTCCCGTGACTCCTACAGATCTGACTGACAGACTGTAATTGTGTGCCTTCCAGACAGGATTGCAAACTCCTTGTCCAGGAAAAAACAGGGGTCCTTGTGTAGGAATTCAGATGGAGTATCAACTCAGGTTCTCTGAAACAGTATACGACATTTCCTCAACAGGTGGAAGCTTTTAATCCTGAATGCCTTCCTATGCAGTTTTTTTCAAATTAGCTTGAAAACTAAAATACTTGCCCTTGTTCATAAGGATAGAAGTGGACAGTATCATGTCATGGAGGACAGAGGTTAAAATTTTTCAGATACTTTGTGAAGCTTTACATAAGAATCCAGAATGGGCCAATGCTACTTTTCTCAGCCTTTACCTTTGTTGAGGAAGAAGCTGTATTCAGATTCAGAAGCCTTGACTCTGCCTCCACTGTCATTTTGTTACTGTCAAAATGTAGAACTGCAGCTAGGAGTGTTTAAGAGCTGATTTTGATGAAAAATTATTACATCAGGATGGAAAATGAGTCCACATTTGTCTATTTCAGTAATGGTATGAAAAAGTAAGCCACTCTCAATTTTTGGAATTATACCCAACTCCTAGAGATATTTCCATGCAATCTTGTCTCCTTCAGTGCCATCCAGTGGAATGAATGTGAAATATCATTCTTACGCCCAGGGAAGAGATACAAAAATACAACAGCACATAAAACAGCTCTACATTTTCAGCAGGTGCTGTTCATACCAGGCAAATTGCAGGTTGTCAGGGATATTGGTATAATAGTAATGAAAAACAGAACCATGATTTCCAATAGCTGTAATTCAAATTAGATCTGACATTGTTGCCTGTATTCTCAGGAAAGTTCCTTATATGATTTCAAAAATAGTTATTTGTGTCTGCAAAATATGTAAGACACACAAAAGTCATACTGGTACAGCATGGTGTAATGATTTAACAACATCCATTTGTGTAATGCACCTATCCACAACTCAAACCAGCAAAATATTACTTGTAATTTTGCTTCTCCTCTGAGCTATGAATAACTTGACTAAAGGAGCAAGGATATCTGGATCTGTGCTCCCATTATCAGTAATGCAGTATTTTTAACACATATTCACGCACATCTATATTGTATCACGTATGTGTGTGTATGTAGACATGCTGTATACATAGACACACACACACAAATAAAATGCAGGTATGTTGTAGCCTCACAATAGATTCTCTCTTATATAAAACCTCCTTGCCCTTTCAGTACTTTCCTGAATCCTCTCGAGTTACAATGAACTCATGCCAATATTTGCATTAACATTCCTAAGGTCATTTTCTTGCTTCTTCCAGCTCCAGGTAACAGCTGTCTGCCAAAGGCCTAAGGTTTCTTACCTAAAAACTCTTTAAAGGTGGGTTTCTGCAACCAAAGGGAGTTCTACCTTTTTTGTTCCTTTATAGGACACAGAAAAGACAAGAAAATCTCTTTTACTAAATTAAAAAGAATATTTTCTTGGTTTTACTTACCCTAGCACATAACTATTGGAAATGGAGAAAAAAAAAAAAAAGTCACTGAATGCTAATGTCTCTGTGCTTGTATATTTTAACTTTCTCTATGTCTCTGTTCAAATCCCAGTGGTTCCTCTGTCAGTGCTCCCCTTCCCATCATAGCTTGTACCTTTTCTCAGAATCAAGATTTGATTCTGTTTGATTTTGTCTGCTCTACCAATGTGGTCTCATTCTTCTGGTTTTCTCACTGGCCTCCACATCTATTCTCTCATATAGATTCCTTGTCTATATGTACTTGTTCCATTGCCCTGTAATCATTCTCCTTCATTTCTCTTTGAGAATTAAATTTCCCTCCTCTTTCCAGTATCTGATCCCTACTGCTCTCATGTTAAGGTTTTCCACTTCCAGCAGTTTCAGTCTTGCCTCCATACTGTTTCCTTCCCTTCTGTCAGGTTCTTGTTCCCTCACCATTCCAATAAGACACACTCAAAATACCCGTGAAAAAGAGAAAACAGCAGCTTTATACTTTCTGGAGTATAAAGGCATTTAAGAACCTCAAATATGAGATCTCCACAATAATTTACCCTAGAAAAAGCCCTTTTTTACTTAGATCATATTTGGTAATAGTCAAGTACAACTAAACTTCCACCTTCAAAATGGAAAATTTCATGCCAAGCAGATGACTTTTAGCAAGTTGCATGCTACTTAAAGCATAGTTTAGCAAGAAAAAATAGCAATTGATACACTACCTTTAGCTGTAGTTAAAGTTTAATAAACCTATTTAAAGAACAACTGACAACTCGGTTGTAGGCACTCACCTATTTAAAGTATAATGTATTACTAAATGCAAAATAGTATTTAAGTTAGTAAGAAGAGCATGTATGTGTAAAGGCAAACTATTATGAATTTACTTTCATTTTTATCCTTAGTTTTTATACTCTGTAATTACTCAGCTCAGGAATTTTCCTCATTTTTCTCAGGTGAGGAATCTCAGAAGAGAGGATGATTTTGTAATCCAGAGCTGCTTACAGTAGCATAAGAACAGTTGCATGATTGTAGTGGAACAAAACCACAGATTTACTCTAGCTTCCATTGACAAGCCTAGATAGTAATTAATGCTTTTCTGGCAAATAATTTATTTTATTCCCAGGATTAGTTTACTGATTAATGACTTTGGCACACGCAGACACATCTCCCTACAAATGTTGTCCCTTGCTGTTGGGCTCAAGCAGAACACATCACATGATATCAGGAAACAGCAAAACATCTCTTCACCATCCTTCTTCAAGCAGCGTTTCTAATGAACTTAAGCCAGAACTGTCCAGTAGTTTGCTTATAACTTATAGCAGGGACCGACCTAAGATGGTGTTCAGGGGATTTATTGTGCCAGGCCAGTAAGATTACACTGTTATTGCCTTTCTGTGTCAATAACTCTGAGCTCTTTTTGCATGGTGTTAAGGGCACAGTTCTTATATTAAGCTGAGTAGGGAATGTCACTGTATATTAACCTTAACTGCACAGAACATAATTGAACTCAATGGGAGATACTGCCCTCTGTGTTTTAGTGGGACTTGACTTTGAAGAAATAATCATTCACAGGTTTATAAAGGCACTAATAAACTTATTATATAAAAAGCGCAGGTGCAATACTGTGATTTATAGACACTGGTATGATTCACCTTGAGATTTTTGTTGTATCTTGCCAAAAGCAGCTATTATCAAACCCCAAATGACTCTTAACAACACTACTATTGACATGGCATTTAGAAGTTCTTCCCTAGTGGGAACAAAACCATCTCTTCCAATGCTGAAAATTAAATGCACAGCATTAGCACCATCAGTGAGGTGTTTAAATTCAAAATTGCCTTTCCTGGTGAGAATGAAAATAGTACTTGTTTTGTTTTTCAATATTAACAGCCGTGGTTTTCTCTCATTTCTAATACCCACACTTATCAACCTGAGACGCAGTATGTCTCAGTGCACAGAGAGTTCTGGAGGCATACACCTATGCTAGTCTGTGCATACCATCCCATACTCCAGGAGCAGAATTTGTCCTGCTTCCAGTGTGATTCAAGCACACATTAATGTAGTAGAAAGAATATGACTGGAAAAAAAACATATAGGGAAGACAAAAGGCTCATTTTTTAAGTCAACTTTGTACCAACAATGATATATTGATGTAGCAGTAACACCGGAGAAAATTAGCCCAAAATTAAAGCATAAGGTTCAAGAAAGGTATCAGACCAGAGAACCTGTTCACTACAATCAAATACTTTTGTGAGTCATTCCACACGTGTGCAAAACTGTTCCTGATTTTTCTCCAGCTGTCACCAATATTTGTGTTCACACAGTCAGTGGGCAAAGAGATGAAATGACTCTCAGTTCATCTATCCTCTAAAACCAGTAAGTTTTTTAATCAGTCCTTTAGCTACTCTAGGACCAGATAACACATTAAGCTCTGTAGCTGTGCTGAGTCTTCAACACTTCCTAGAACAATTCTGTTGTAGGAGCCCAGGATTCACAGGTGAGTCCATTTAATCTTATGCACATAGGGTGACTGGAAGCACTTGCAAAGCCCCAAGGTGTGGAGTCCTACCTCTGTGGTTTGGCTGTCATTAACCTAGCAACACTAGAATATGACTTCTGGAAAATCATCTGAGTGCATAAATTGTTCCTATCACCATCCTATGGAGTCAAACCCTCCCCACCTCCCACTCTCAACTGGTATGTGAGCAGTTCAACATGGGCTAGTCCTTAGTCCACTTGGCAACTTAAATGCTTGTGGAGAAGGATGGGGCATTCTTATTTGTACTGCTTGCTCTTCAGCAAAAGTACAGACAATTCTGCTGCAGCTTCTCAGGCTTGGTTGAATTCCTGCTGTCTCTGAGGGGCAGATCTCAAACCTGGTTCAAGCCCCAGCCAGCTTCATTAGAAAACAAACTGGTTCATTGAAGAGTTTAAACAAACAGGATGGCAGAATGGATGATCTTGGCTGAGGTGCAAACTCAAACCTATGTTTGCCAAGCATTCCATTCACCCTTCCCTTCTAAGGTCTGCAAGGACCATGAAGTCAAGAACTGTGGTATCACAGAGGTCTGGGAGACAGGCCCACCTCACCTCTAAGCAGAAGCTGCAATGTGACAGATCATGCCCTTCCTGTATTTGGGCCTTTATTATCAGATAACCTCATGTGGGGCCGATACAACTAATGCCTGGAAACAGATGTGGTGACTACAGTTTCTAAACTTTCCGACACTGTTCTGTAACAAACCCGTTGCTCCAAGACACCCACAGTGGAGAGGGTACAAACTTTTTGCCCTTTTCTTCCTCTACTTGCAAACATAAAACAACAGGGAACCTGTCAGCCCATCCCATTCATTACCATTCCCTTGCTCTCTGACACTGAATTATTCTTGCCAACTCACAAGATAACACTGTGTGGCCTAATCAGGAAAGCAAAGGAAAAGCACTTCCATTCTAACAATGGATAAAGAGCAAAAGTGCATTAGGCTTCATTTTTCTGACTTCATTTCCTTAATCACTTAGTTTTTGCTCTATAGAGGTACTCTTAGTTAAACCACTACATAACCATTTCCACAAAATAAGACATCTAAGTCAATTAAGGAGAAACACTTCCTCCTTAAATGCAACCTATCCTGTAGCTAAGTTCAGGGTGACATGTAGGCCTTAAAAATTGAAAACTTAAGCAAACCCAGACTTTTCATTCATGAGGAAAAGTCAATACAGCTCTCTAGGCACATCCCTTCGGAATTCAAAATTCTTTCCTCTTTTGCACTGATTCAGCAAGCCATATCTTGGCACACTGAAGCTTGTGATATTTTCACAGTAAGGTTATTTATTTTTTCACAGAGAATTGTTCGAATTGTTTTGAATAAAATTCTGGAGTAATATTGCAAACTAAAGACTGCCTGTAGCCAGCAGTCCTCATTTAATGCTTCCTCCAAAATGCTACAACAACCCATGTCCTTGCCACTACCTTGCTGTCATCCTTCCTGTCACATGCCAGTGTTGTAAGACATGGATATATCCAGATTATTTTAAGTCAAGACAAGTCTTTGGTGCAAGCCATCAGGAAAGGAGACCAAATCAAGGGAACAGGCAGCAGCAAACATCCTTTAGTCAAGGACATCCAGGAACTAAAAGGCCTTAAAAACATAACAAGTGAAGATGATGTACAAAATCATCAACATCAGATATTGAGGGTGATGTTGATGTTGTGAAGATGTTGTGTATAAATTGGTAACTTGGCAAGTACTCAAGGTCCATGTATCCTATACCTGAACTATCCTCATTACAATATTAAAATTCGTGCCTATAGGCCAAAATATGCAGGGGGTGAAGACCCCTCCCTTGAGCATTGGATAGAAGTTACTTGGGTTACACAACTTGTATTACTAATTACTAATCAATCATAATAGAGGGGAAGGTAACTAACTCCAAACTTCTATGTAGCAGTAATGGCACAGAAAGTAGGGAGGGGTGTACTCTGGTGGAATACCACCAAGCACCCAGGCTTGTGCAACTCTGAAATAAATAATCATTGTCTCTCTCTCGAGTATGCAATTACTGTCCTGTTGCACTCCAGGTAACAAATCGATTGTGTGGTTGACACTGAGGAGGAAAGGGGGAAAGGGCCTGAGGGTCCTTTTCCTTTCACCACTGGAAGATGATCTGGGGGTGCTGGTTGAACATGAGCAAGCGACACATGAGCCAACAGTTTGCCCAGGTGGCCAAGAAGACCAGGCATCATGGCCTGAATCAGAAATAGTGCAGTCAGCAGGAATAGGGAAAGGATTGTCCCGTTGTACTCAGCACCAATGCAGCCACACCTCACCTGCTCTGTGCAGTTATGGGCCACTCAGTGCAGGAAGGACATTGAGATGGTGGGGCAAGGCCACAGAAGTGAAATGAAGCTGGTGAAGGGCCTGGAGTGTTAAAGACTTGTGGGAGACTTTATCGCTCTCTACAGCTACCTGAAAGGAGGCTATAGCCAGGTGGGGATTGGCCTCTTCTCCCAGGCAACCAGGGACAGGATTAAAGGACACAGTCCTAAATTGCACCGGGGGACGCTTAGTTTGGACATTAGGAGGAGCTTCTTCACAGAAAGGATGATCAGATATTGGAACAGGCAGCTCAGGGAGGCGGTGGAGTCATCATCCCCGGAGGTGTTTAAAGGAAGACTGGACGTGGCACTCCGTGCCGTGGTCTAACTGAGAACTGGTGCTCGGTCAGAGGTTGGAGTCCGTGATTTCAGAGAACTTTTCCAACTTAGGTGATTCTGAGGTAAAACACCAACCGATCCCCGACCAACTCCGACCTCAACAAGCCTGGCGGAACCAACCCGTACAGCAGCACTTTGTTCACGCTGTCACCAGTCACAATGCCGGGCTGGTAGCCGCCCCTTTTCCCCGGCACCCCGAGATGGACGGGACGGGCACAGGCGGCTCGGGCACAGGCGGCTCCGGCACAGCGGCCAGGCCGAGGGCGCGGCCCCGCTCCCGTGCCCGCCCGGCGCGGCGCAGGCGGACGTGAGCTCAGAGCGCGCCGGGCGGAAGCGGCGGGGCGGTGTTTCCGCGGCGGCGGCGGCGATGGCGGGGAAGGCGGCGGGCGAGCCCCTGGGGCGGACGGCGGAAGAGGCGGCCTGGGCGGAGACGCTGCGCGGGGCTTGCGAGCCTGAACACCACTGGCGGTACCGCCGGGAGTTCCTGCTGCGCAACGTTGGGGAGCTGCCGGCGGCGGGCAGCGCCCAGCTGCAGCGCCTGGTGTCCCTCTCCATGGTGTGGGCCAACCACGTCTTCCTGGGATGCCGGTGAGTTCAGCGGGACGCGCCAAGGGACGGGGGGGACGGCGCGGCACGACCGTCTGACGAGGCCCTTCCCTCCTTCCCTCCTGTCGCCCCTCCAGGTACCCGCCGCAGGTCATGGAGAGGGCGCTGGAAATGGCCGAAGGCATCCAAGTGACCAACGCGCCTGTCCACACCACGAGAGACGAACTGGTTGCCAAGGTGAAGAAAAGAGGCATATCAAGTAGCAATGGTTAGCAGATCATAGCTGTGACAATACATAGGAGTCTAGAAAATGCTTGTTTCTGAATGTTCTCGGTTTGCCTCGGGCTTAGAAAGTAGTCGAAATAATTAACTTTTAAAACCCCCGTTAATAGTTTACTCTCTCTCTGTGCTGTTCTTTTTTGAATATAATGTTTCTGAAGTGAATAGAATGCGTACATAGTCCTTTGGTAATGTAGAGCTGTTGTTTTGAATTTCTACAACTGGTGTTCTTTAATCTGATAACTTGAGTGTTGTGATCTGGCTGCTGTGCTCCAGCTTAAATACGTTCTCTTTACTTTGCCTTTGTTGCCAGTCAGGCATTGTTGCTGAGCTAAAAAACTGAGTTTCTTAAAGTAATTCACAGACTAATATTTTAAAGATGTTTTGTGATATTAGTAGACAAAATTAGCTTCTTTTATTTTTAGGTCAGATTGCCCATTTAATGTATGTTGGCCAGTTTTGGTTTGGACTTCAAGAATAGAAATATATACTTCCCTATGGGTCCAAACCAACATCTGAAGTCTTGCAAGAGTATTTTCAAGATCTTGTCCAACAAACCCAAAATTCTGAAAAAGTAGGTTAATACTTGAAATGACAGTTCAAGGTGTATTGCTAACATATATCCTTTAAATTCACAAAGAATATTGCTAGAAAGTTTTAGATTTTTTCTTTCTACGTGGATATTTCATAGTGCAGAAATCAAAGAGGATCACATATTTTACCTGTTTTGCAGAAGGGGTAGAAGAGCCCTGCAAGAGACAAGCTGTTGAGAAAAGCAGAGACTCTAAGGATGCTGGAAAGGATGTGAAAACAACCAAGGCAGAAGGAGTGAAGGAAACAGAGAGCGCTTTGCCCAAAAAGCAGGAAAAAGGTACTAGCAAAGATTCAGAAACTTCCCAGTCAACTTGCAGTACAGATCAAGAAATTGTCATAGTCTCAGACACAAAAATAGAAGAAAAACCTGCTAATGCTGAAAGTACTGCTGAGCAAAAGCCACCTTCATCTGAAAAAGAGTCAGGAAAGAAGCCTTGCTCAAGCCCACCCAAGGAAAGCAAATGTGAAAATGTGCCATCTCCTGAAAAGAAAACTGTAGTACATGTAGCACCACTGGCTGTCGAGAGCACCCCTCAGGCAGCAGCGGTGGTGGCAGCAGTGCCATCAGCTGCCAAGAGCACCCCACAGGCAGCAGCAGTAGCAGCAGCAGTGCCATCAACCTCCAAGAGCACCTCACAGGCAGCAGTGGTGGCAGCAACAGTGCCACCAGCTGCCAAGAGCAGCCCACAGTCAGCAGCAGTGGCAGCAGCAGTTCCAGTGACTGCCAAGAGCACCCCACAGGCAGCAGCAGTGGCGGCAGCAGTGCCACCAGCCACCAAGAGCACCCCACAGGCAGCGGCGGCGGCAGCAGCAGTGCCACCAACTACTAAGAGCACCCCCCAAACAAGTTCTGCTTTGCTGTCTTCCAAAACCCAAGTGGGTGCCCCAGCATCAGTGTCCAAGAACGGTGCTCAGGTGAGCAGCTCACTGCTTCTGGCCCCTAAGAGTGGTCCTCAGGTGGGCACCTCGCTGCTCCTGGCCTCCAAAGGCCCGGCTAAGGTGGGCTCCCCGCTCCTGGCCTCTAAGAGCAGTGCGGAGGTGGCTGCCTCGTTGCTGGCCGCTCGGAGCGGTGCGCAGCCGGGATCCTCACTGCTCACTTCCAAGAGCAGCGCTCAGGTGGCTGCTTCGCTGCTGGCGGCTCGCAGCGGAGCTCAGCAAGGGCCCTCCCGAGGTGGAGCTCAGGCAGGAGCTTCCGTGCTGGCCTCCAAGAGTGGCTCACAGGCAGGTGAAAGCCCTGCAAAGGCTTTGTGCAAACCGCTGACAAGCGAGGATGCAAAGGAAAGACAGCCTTTTTTCAACAGACTTTACAAAGCAGTAGCCTGGAAACTGGTTGCTGTTGGAGGCTTCAGTCCTAATGTAAATCACGCAGAACTTCTAAATTCATCTATTCAGTCTGTAAAAGCTACGTTAGATGTTGCTTTTGTTCCCCTGAAGGAACTTGCAGACTTGCCTCAAAATAAAAGCTCTCTAGAAAATATAGTTTGTGAACTGAGGTGCAAGTCTGTCTACTTGGGTACTGGCTGCGGTAAAAGTATGGAAAATGCCAAAGCAGTGGCTTCAAGAGAAGCTTTGAAATTATTCCTCAAGAAGAAAGTTATTGTGAAGATATGTAAAAGAAAATACAAAGGTAGTGAAATTGAAGATTTGGTGCTTCTGGATGAAGAGTCAAAACCTTCAAATTTGCCTCCAGCTTTAAGAAATCCTCGTGAGATCTTGTAGGGGAGAATCACTGTTTGTACTGTGTATAGTATTTCAATACAAGGACTGAAGGTTAATTTTGTACTTTGAAAATGTAGGCTTCCAGATATTTTGTATTTCTTTCTCAGTTTTGCAAGACAATGATAGGTCTTTCACTTGGTAGCAATTGTATAAAACTTGTTAGAGATGACAAGTGAGCATTTAAAGGTATTGCCTTAATATACAGCACACTAGTGTGCTGTTGTATTTGCAAAATAGTCTACCTAACTCTTCTATTTTTAATTAAACTATTAAGGTACAATTTGCTGTTTAAAACCTGACGTTTTTGTAATTCTTACAATTTGATGGTAGTGTGCTCAATTGTCTACCATATCTTTTCTAGGCTTGTAGAAGTGTGTACATAAGGACCATAATACTTGAATAATTGAAAGTTGTTTAAAAATTTCAATCAAAAAGTTGAATTATCTGTTTCAGGCTTGTTGTTCATAATGTTCACTGTTGCTCATATTAGGAGATAAAGTAGTTGGTTGACTATTTTTATGGGATGTTTTCATAGCACTTCCAATATAAGTGACATCCTGATCCCATTTAACATTATACTATCAGGTTAGAGCCCATTTAATATCACATTGGCAAATTAGCAATTAGCAGTCAAGTCACAGCTATTTTGACCACCAAAACTGTAAGCAGATTTAATTTATATGATGAAGTATCATTTACAGATTTGTTTGTTTGTTTTCCAAATGAACATGAATTTCTATACTAAGTATATTTTGACTGCTACTAAAACAATAAAACCTCTGTGATAAGCTTTTATAGTATTTTGGTTTGGGCTAGTAAACATTCCAGCCAATAACATTGCAACACCTTCCCTAAAGCTTTGAGTGGCTTCAAGGTGTAATCCCACAAGGATGAATTGGTTTCTTTAGATGTGTAGCTGAAATACTGTAAAACTGATAGAGGGGACCTGTAGAATATAAATTTCTACTATTGTAACACCAAGGTTAGCAAAATTAAAATGCTGCTGTCTGCTGGAGACAGCAAGTGTATTGTAAAGCATTCGTTCTAATCAAGCCCTTCCTTTGCTACTCCCTGTACAGAATAGTTTGAGGCAAAGAAAGTGGGAAATTACCTTTTATTTTCAATGTTGCTGAAATACCTGCACCAACTGCATGTTTTGGTATATTGGATAATGACATGTAATTGTAAAAACATAATGTCTTCAGTGCTTTTTTGAATTAATCTTGTCCTATTACAGTAGTTAGCATAATTTAGTGGTGTTCTTACACTTGACTGACAGATCCAATGATCAAGTGCAAAAGGAACAAATAGGAATTTCCGGGATCTCTAGTACATACGTCCACTTCCAGTTATTTTGTAATTTTTGGGACTAAACCACAGTGGTGTTTACACTGTACCCTGCTGGTTTTGAACAGCAGCGGCTGTCCAGTCCATAGCACCAGAAGCCTGCAAGGCATTCACTCTCCCCGATGGCTGGTTGAGAACTTCCTCCGCCTGACCCGTGCTTCTGTGCCCTCGGTCGCCCTGCACTCTAGTTAGATTTCTCAGGAGTTCCCCCTTAGCATTCCTGGAGCACCACCCGGTGTTAGGAATGCTGTGTGCTGAATTGCATCTTAGTGCAAGAATTGGTTTCTGCACGTGTTGTAATCTGAAAACCTGTGTTTCTTCACTGGAAAGCAAAGCTCTCAGTATTCACTGACCTCAAGGGGCTGTTAGGGCAACTGTGTTAAAAGGCTGAGGTGCTAGATGCCTTTTTAAAAAGACCTGGTTTAGGATTACTTTTTAAAAAATCTTGGATGTTATTCCTCTTTGATGTTTGGTTGTGAATCATTAAAGAACAAGTCTGTAGCTACTCTTAATACAAACTGAAAGTTGAAGCGTGTTATTTTTATTTCACATTCTGCATGGAAAGCAGCTCAACACAAGGATTCATGTATAAGTGAATAAGCACTATTTGAATGAGAATTAATTTATTAACATTTCATTAGCCCTAGAGGAAGAAAGAAATTGAAAGAACTGTGGCAAGCAATGTTTGAGCAGTGCTGTCAGTTCTAAAATCGCTGTGTGTCTCCTCCTGGTCTCTAGTGCCTGGGGTGCTGGTCTTTACCTGTCAGACCCGCTGACGAGGGCCGGGGAGAACACCCGCACTTACACTGTAGGTGTGCAGAGTTGGCTCGGGGGGACGAAGCCAACCAACCGAAAGGAAAACTGACCCCGTTTTTTCTGCGGAAGTACAGGAAATCGCAGCCATCGGAAAGTGACTCCCGTTTCCTCTGGGGACTCTAGCTCAGCCTAACCACGTTCGGCGGGGTCCTTGCGGACAGGCGCCCGCAGGCTGCTGTTAGCTAGCCGCTGCTGTTAGCTAGCCGCTGCTGTTAGCTAGCCGCTGCTGTTAGGCGCTGCTGTTAGCCGCTGCTGTCAGCCGCTGCTGTTAGCCGCTGCCGGGTGCGCACCGTGCGGCCTGTGCCGCCCGCCGCCCCTGTTGCTGGGCGGCCCCAGCGGTGGCCGCAAGGCGGGGCCGGAGCGCCCGCCCGGCTGGGGGCGGGGCCGAGGCGCTCTATTTGCATAGCGCGTTCCCGGCGCCGCTCCGGCCCTCCGGGGCCGCTTTCCGTGAGACTGCCCGGGGCCCTGGCGCCCCTCGGGAGCGGCCAGGCCGCTCGCCTACAGTGTATCGCCTGTGGAGACCAGCAGAGAGGCAAACGCAATGGAAACAGGGACTCGCCCTGCCCTAGAAGTTTTCCTATCTCATGTGGTTTATATAGCTTCATGGGTAACCGGCGGATGCCGGGATGTTCTGAAGACCTGCTCGCTAGGCTACGCACGGAGGACTTGCGTTCCTCATGGGCCCCGCGCCCGCCTAGGGGAAAGTCCCCGGACCGCCGGCAGAGAGTGCCGGGCGCTGCCGCGCCCCCGCCCGCCGCCGCCTCACGCTTCATCTCCGCCGAGACGCCCGCGGGCCGAGCGGGTGAGCGCGGGGCGGGCTCTCGTCACGGCCACAGACACGCAGGTAGCGCGGCAGCCGCGCCAACAGAACGGGGCTCACTCTCAGGCCATCCTCTTTTGCGGGGCGGGAGCTCGGCAGCGGCGCATCTCTTGGGACAGCTGAAGGGCAGGTGGTGCCTCCCACATCCCACAGACGTGTCTGAGTATAAAACATGACAGAAGAGCACTGGCAGAGATCCTCAAAACGACATAAAATTCTCAAACCCAAAATAAATGGTTTATTATCTTACCCAAATTATCTTTGTTACTTTACCCTAAAAGCTCCCAAGCAGCCCAGAGACAATGCTTCCTTCTGGTTCATTCTGTCCTGGTATTTTTGAAATTCCTGCGGTGAGCCTAGGTCTGCTAAATGGTGTCTTTCTCTTTGGTTGAGCCTCAGATATGTGGCCTGTATGCAGGCACAGCACAGTTTGTAAACCCTGTCAGTTTCCAACACGTGCTGTTCCTCTTCCAGCAACATCTTCACGGTGCCCTTTTTCCAGCCATGTCAGAGCCCACACTAGGCAGAGAAAACAAGTGTGAAGAGCAGGGACACCTCTGCAGAACTGGTGGTGGCAGCTCGGACTGCCTCACATGAGAGCCCTGAAAGGGTGCACCAGGGGCTCAGAAACCACCTGGCTTGAGCTGTTATTTTGGTTGCTGTCTTAGCCACTTGAACTACTCAAGTGTCTTTCTTTTTTCCTGTGATCCTGCATGTGATCGCCTATATGTATGTGGGGAAAGAGAGATTTCAAATTAAAACGCTATCAAAGAGCCCATCCCCAAAGAAACAACTAAACTGGGGCACAGTTCTATGAAGTCGTTTTTTTGGCTGAGAAACTGTGGCGAAGTCTCGGTGTCCCAGTTTCATCTACAAAAAGGATATATCAAAAGCTCTAGGAAGCACCTGTTATGCAGGCTGAAGACCACAGTCAAGCTTGTGGGGACAAGCTGAAGCTTGTGCAGTGACTGATGTGCGCTTGTTTTTCTTTTTTGGCCCTAAAATTGCACTATAGTACTAATGATTTGAACTGGTTCCGTGCATGTGTGAACTAAACGGTCTCCTTTGTAGTTTATGGTAAATGCTGGTCTTCAAATGTGTTAGGAGGAGAGAATATGTCAAACATCAAACATTTCTTGCCTATAGGTTAAACTAAGCTGACACAACATGGTCTAGTGGTCCAGAGACTGAGGGGAAAAAGCACACACTGAAAGAATCTTGATGCTATCTCTCTCTTTCACTGAGCAAATCTTTCCCCCACTTGTAAGTTGCAAAATACAGAGAAAATAAAAGCAGTATTTGTATTTTTTAAGTTTTTCTTTAAGCTAGATATTAATTTTTGCAATAATTTGGCATAATGTATAATATGCCATGCTCTTTGTTAGGTAACAACAACTAACTTGTGCTTGTGTTTATGCCTTCTAAATTGTTCTGTTAGTTGCCACTGCCACAGCAAAAGTACTGCCATTAGGTAGGTTAAGCCTGTTTAAGAAAATGCTGTCATTAAATCCGCTGTGAGGAAGCATCAATTTTTAGTCTGTTGTTAATGAACACTCACTCACAGACAAACATTTAGGAAAACAGGTTTTATGTTGATACCCAGTAACAGTTTCAAATATGTTATTGGCTAATTATGAAAATGGTGCATGATCATTTCTGAGCATGTTCCTAAGGTACTAGGAGATTGAGTGGTTAGCAGCTATGTATTTTCCTTCTCTAGTAACATTCCTGCAACTAAAAAACATTCAGCTCCAACATCTGAGCCTGCAGCCTTTTAAACTTTTCATTGCCACTGGTGGTCAAATAACATTAACTGTTAAGCCCAAGTGGGCTGCAAAAGGACTTCTTGTCAATATGAGAGATTAAACACTTTGGGCAAAAGATACTTTGTTACTAGTAAGAAAACTGATCTATAGATTTACTAGATCCTCTGATGTTTTATATTTCAAATACTCCAGTGTCTAGCCTGGAGAAGAGACAGCTGAGAGAGGATCTTATCAATGTCCGTAAGCATCCAAAGGAAGGGTGTCAAGAGGATGGAGCCAGGCTCTTCTAGGTGGTACCAAGAAATAAGACAAGAGGCAACCTGCAGAAATCGATATATAGGAAGTTCCACCAGATTACAAGGAAGAATTTCTTAACTGTGCAGTTAATCAAATACTGGAACAGATTGCCCAGAGAAGTTGTGGAGTCTCCATCTCTAGAGAGGTTCAATAGCTGTCAGGACACAAGCTGGGCAATGTGCTTTAGGGCACCCAGCCTGAGCAGGGAAATTGGATCAGATCATTCACTATGGTCCCTTCCAGCCTCATCTACTCTGTTATTCTGTGATTTTAACTGCAGCTAAGTTCCATGTTCAGTCAGATTCTTCCTATATTTTGACAGCAGTCTTCCAGCCTAGTCTCCTTTAGTTTGGAGTAAATGTTACATTTCTCATTATTTTGGGGAAGAGGATGTTTGAGAGGCAAGAATCTATTAATCTTATTTAACCATCAATTTTTCTTACAACTACAAATATACTATAAATATGCTATAAAGCAAATGTAAACTCTGTCTGTTCTTGGGGAAAAAAGACAACCCTCTACATTGGTCATATCCTAGTAGTAAAGGATAATACTACTTTTTGGTAACTTGGAGTAAGCAATGGCACTGAAAAATTTTCTTATCAGAAGCACTGCTAGAAAACCCTTAATGTGGTTGATTTGGTGCTACAGGGTTATTTTGAAGATATGAAATTACTCTCTAGTTTTATTTGTGGTGACTTTTCAGTTGCACTAGAAATGAATCACTTTTACTAGGTTGGAATAAGCAAATTCTAAAGGTGAAAAAAAATCCACACTAGGAAGGAAATAAAATGAGGCTTCCTCCTGTTTGTTGCAGAGTTTTAATGATGTATGCCAAAACTCTGTCCAAGTTTTCTGGGGAATTCTGAAATTCATAAATGGTAATCATAGGCATGTAATTACCCCATTTTTGAATACATAGTGGAATTCATTTCACTGACATTTGTGACAAGAGACCTGGGCTCCCCTTGCAGTCAATGGAGACATTTTTAGAGCAAGACCTATTTATACTAAGATTCTCTCTCATTCCACTTTTTCAGCTGGATGACTCCCACCTTTATTTCCTGAGCAGGAAAGAAAAATTAACATCTCCATATGGGAGAATATTATGAATGTCTTAAACTATCACCTACTGAAACTTTCTGTAGGTGCACTGCCCGCCCTCATTTCATAATCTTGATTACAAAGGTGCACTTGTGTATATTTGTTCCTCACAAAGAGAAGTAAGAATGTGTTTTTCACATGACCTGTGGTGAGAAGCAAAGTCACAGAAATGGAGCATCCGTGTCAGTAGGTACCTCAGGTAAGAACACAGAAAATATCCTTTATTATTGTGCAAAATGGTCTTGGTTCTTTTCCCTTAAATTCGTGTGGATTCTTTCATTTACTAGAATGAAAGAGGATCAGGTTTCTGGGCTGAGGTAAGACAAGAAAGATGGTCGTTAGGTTTGCAGTAAGGTTGCCTTGTTACCATTTCTAACTTGGCTGCCCTAAACATCATCTGCACACTGCCTGAGATTTTTCACATGGTGATTGGTTCTAGAGCTGGAAACTAGACCCACAGATCATTTCTGCTTCATAACAGAGGAAGAAGAGTAACTGTCTGAAAGCAGTTTCCTGGAGAGAAAGACAGGGAAGTGTTACTTCAGACACAAGTGGACTGATCCATGACAGGAAATGATCCATGTGGGGCTATCATTGCAGTGGCCAGATGCTGTCCCTCAGCGGATCAGCAGTGTCTCCCTCCTCTAGGAAGCTGCAGTTCCTGTGCCAGCCAAGCATGTTCCATAGCCCCCTGCTGATTTCCAGAGGGTATTCCAAACAGAGCTGATAGCCTCAAAAAGCAGAGTGGTTCTACTCGAAACAAAGTGACAACGTATGTCAGTATGCTCTGATGAAAGCAATGAAGTCATATATAAGTGAATTTCTTAACATATCCTGCTTTGGGCCCACCAATTTCTCAAAATACTTTTTGCTGTGGCATTAGAGTATGGAAACTGAATATAAAGAACCATAAAAATAAATAAATATTGCAAAACAAATAACAGAGTAGACTTGGTCTGCACTTTTTATTTCCTTTTTCAGTTTGCTCATGGTGAAATAAGCAGAACCTATCTGCTTAAAGAAAAAATTAGCAGGATATCATGGCTTCCCTTTTTCCCGTATTAATACAAGTAAACTGGTCACTAAGTCATGTTCAGGAAGAGATTTTCTTTTATAGCATATTGGCAGAAAATAGAGTAGAGGTTGTAGATGAGGAAGAACATACATCTCCTGGTGAGTGCGAGATATTTGTTACTTGGTACTAGAAAGTTCTTTGGTATCACTGAAGATGAAACTAACAGGGAAAAAAAGCACATACCAATATTTTCAGGAAAGCTATTGTTTAGTTTATCATTTTATTGAAATGATCAGATGTCCGCCCATATCTTATTTTTAAGTCTTCTACACTTGTGCAAACGAAAGAGACAAATAGTAATAGTTGAATTAATATGATTTGTATTCTACCAGATAAATCAAGCCTAATATTTAAGGAAAACAAAAAACAATGTCTGGCATTACAGGGAACTATCTTTTTTGACAATAGCTTACCTGGTCAAACACAGTAGTATTTCTAGCAAGGATAGCCTCTTCCCAGAATATCACCTGTACAGAACTCTGCTATGGCCTATAGCTTCCTTCAGCTGACTCTTAAAAAAACCCATCTGGCTTGTACTCATTCTTTTTAAAATCTGTTTATTTTTGTGGTATCTCAGATAATTCTTCATCTGTTTTCTCCCATGGAGGTCAGAGAAGCATTTCTGACAGGAAATATGTATCATCAAAAATCAGTTATTTTGCATAAAAGAAGTACCCCGTTATCATCCTTTGAGCATTTCTGCTAAATGCTAAGAAGGCCAAATAAACCCCAACACAAAACACCCGAATGAAACCAAAATGAAAATCTAAAAAGCCCTAACCAACTTGTGTTTTATTCTGCGAAACAGAACAGGAATCATCTGCGTTTTAAGGATGTAAAATCAGGATTATGAAAGATGAGAGGCAAAATTTTAATTGGGGAAAACAGGATTTGGATTGTATCTCTGGAAGTATTTTTATCACAGTAAAATCTGTAATATAATGAAATCATCTTTGACAAAAAGAAGGGAAATACTTAGGCTAAGACTTTAAAACCCTATACTGGTAAATTATAAAAAACCAAAACTGTCAGAATCTACTCTCCATGAACACTGGGGTTAGTTTAGAGATATATAAATAAATCTACATAAACTGGATATAGGACATCTCTGTATTACTTACCCTTGGTGGACACTACTGAGATACAATTGATGCAGTACACCCTAATATCACATCCCTGTGTCTGTCAACCTCAAGCTGACAGTTTCCACTTAGCACAGAGGGCTGGTGGAAATGTATGATTGTTCTGTCTGTCCATCTCTACAATTAGTAAAGTTTTGCTCTACCATGCCCCCTCCTATCACAAGATTATTCTCATGTACAGACAGTGAAAGAAGGGACATAGTTGGGTCTCAGAGCTGTCTATCAACTGCAAACTTGAGCCCAATACATCAAAATTCTCCCGTGCTTGCTCCTAGCCAATTTGAGGCATGAGCAAAGCAGAAAATTCAATCTGCTCTTTTTGCTTTCCTTTCCCCTGAGGCTTCAAACATGCAGCAAGCTAAGGCTTCTTTTTCCAAGGTAAATCTGGTCCAGTGCTGCTGCTGTGTTCTTAAGCCTCCTCAAAATTTAAGTTTTTATTTTAATGTTTAAAAGCAGCAGACAACACGTAAATTCAGAAATCATTAGCTCTTCTCTGCTGTACCTTAGATATGGTTTCCCCCATAGTGACAACCAGCAAGTTTTTAGCACAGAAACCACCTGTAACAAATGTTATGAATTTTTTTCTTGTCTATTTCTTTACTGACAGTGCATGCACAGTTTCTTGTGAGAAAAAAAAAAGTTATGCCAAAATATTTGGTTTAAATTCATACTTAATAGTAATTAGCATTTAATTTTGAATAACACGTTAATTTTGAATTAACAATTTTGCTTTATTTTTTCTGCTCTGTAGGGGAATCTCTATTTTTTAGCTTTTTTTCTTCATGAGATGGCAGAACGTACACCCATTCAAACTTACTATGAACAGAAACACAACCTCCCAAAGGAGCCAACACCTTTCTCAAGAATATTGTTATCAATTATATTAATTCAGGTCCTTCTCACTGGCATACAGGTAGCACTTTTTTCCTGTACAATAAATGTTATCTGTTAATATTGTATTAAAAAATTCAATCTCTAGTTACTTCAGTTACTCAGAAGTGACAGCAATGAATGCTTCACAGTAAAGTTTCAGTGAGTTAGTGTCCCGTAAGGTAACCATGTTATTGTCACTTTCTAAATCTATTTGTGCAAAAGTGAGAAAAAATTATCTGAGGCATCATTAACCTAATTTTATTCCTGAATTGAAGAATTCTCTGATCGGCTTTTGTTTGTTTGTTTGCTATGTTTATCATATGCATTTTCCCTGGATTTTTTTTTGGATGCCTAAAATATAAATAAAGCACTGCAAAATATACAAGTCTCCTCAGGGTGTTTCAAGACTAGACAACATAAATTTTATTTTGCTGATGCTTATCAATTATTATTCAGTAGTAAAGACCTAAAAATATGTCTCAAAGAGGAGATGAAATCTCGCTATTTTAGTATATAGTAAAAAAGTATAATTTAACTTTTGTTTCCTACTATAATTGTTGCTGCCAACATTTGCTACAAATTCGGAGCATGGGAAAGATAGGACACTCAAATTTTTGAGATTTGCTATTTGGCGGGTGGCTTTTAAAAGGCCAAAGTTCGTTGATACTTTATTTAAAATACTCTTGAAGTGATTTCTCAGGATAAAAATATCACTCAGCTTCCCTACATAAGAGCTGGTCACAAATCCCCATTGCTGCTCTTTAACGATAAATCAGGAACTCTCTGCTCTGTCCCCTCCCCCCGTGGGGATCCCCGCGCGGGTCCCGGCCCCGCCGTGGCGCGGAAGCGGCGGAGGCGCCTTTAAGGGAGGCTCCGCCCCCCCCGCGCGCTCCCGCCCCTCGCCGCGCGCCGGGCCAACGGGAGCGCGCGCCTGGGGAAGGCGGGAGAATGCGAACCCCTGGCAGCGCCGCCGGCCGCGCCTTATAAGGGCAGGGCCTCGCGCATGCGCGCTGCGAGCAGGGGCGGGGGCGCCGAGCAGAGGTTTCGCTCCGGCAGCGGCACCGCGGGAAGGGGCGCGCGACCCGCGGGACCCCGCGGAGGGGCGTCCGCACCTGCCCGGCCCGGCCCGGCGAGTGCTCGCCGTTCCCCGGGTGCGGCCGCCCGAGGGCAACGGGGCGGCGGCAGGAGGAGGAGGAGGAGGAAAAGAAGAAGACGGAGAAGGGAGCGGGGCTGCCGCAAGGACCCCGCGCCCGGTGCGGGCAGCGCGGCGGCGGCGGATGTGCTGCTGGCGCGGGGGGATGATGCTGGCGGGGCCACAGCTGGTGGCGGGGCCGGCGGCGCCGGGCGGGGAGCGGGCCCGGCTGCTCTCCCTCTATGTGCAGGACTACCTGGAGTGCGTGGAATCGCTGCCGCTGGACATCCAGCGCAACGCCTCGCTGCTGCGGGAGATGGACACGCAGTGCCAAGGTGGGCGCCGCCGCGGGGCAGCGGGCGGCGAGGAGAGAGGAAAGGGGACGGCCTCCAGCCCGCCGCACATGCGCCCGGCGCGGAGGAGCCGGGGCCGGGGGTGAAGCCCTGCTGGGGCCCCGCGGGGCCGAGCCGGCGGGGGCTCGGGGCTCTCGATGTCCGGTGGGTCCCGGGAAGGCCGCCCTGCCTCGGGGCCGGCGGGGCCGCGCTGCCCGGCGCTAGGCCCCGGCCCCGCCGTGTGGGGCCGCTCCCGCCCCGCTCCGCCGGGCAGCCGAGCCGCCCGGACCGGCGGCGGTGCCGCTGGAGGTGGGGTACGGAAATCGGCCTCCCTGCAGCTCCTCCCGCCCTGCGGAGCCGGGGGGGCGGTGTCCCGGCGGAGCCCAGCGCCGTCCCACAGCAGACCGCACGGTGGGGGCGGGGATGCATAAAGCGCCAGCTGCGTTCCCTTGGGTTGTGGAGGGAGGCTGTGGAGCGGGAAGTGGCCCTAAACCTCATCCAAAGGAATGCCCTGACCCTTCCTTGGGAAGGCAAGTTCAATGCCAGTTAAAGCCCTTGCGCCCCGCGGAGTTTGCGGGGCACGTCGGTGCCCGGCAGCTGCCAGCCGGGCCCTGCCATGAGCAGGAATTGGATCCCGTGGAGTCGGCGCTGGAGCCGCATCTCCCTCCTTCGGCGTGGGCACGAGGGGACCGTCAAGGCCTCTTAGACATTGAAGGGCCACCTCAGGAGGCAGCTGTTGTGAAGGGATTCTTTCAATTATCTTTCTAATTACCCGAGAAGACACATAAGAAGAGGCTTTTGTAAGTTGCCTGGAATTTTAAAGTTTAAATGGCATAGCCTTGCCTGCAGCATTTTGAATTCCTAGTCTGACTCTTTACCTCCTGGTCCATGGTGATTAGTTAGCACTCCTCAGCCTTTAATAGATTAAATATTTTCTTTAGACCGGATCTCCTAATACTGGACCATATAAGAAGTTTGTTGCTAGTTTTAACCAAAGCCTTCAACTGTTTAAAAAAAACCCAAAAACGACAAAAGTCTTCAAAACCCTAAAAATGGGATAAAAATATTTTAGACCCATATCTAGAATTGTAAAAGCAATGCCATATTATTTCAGCTAATTTAAAAGGTGGTGATGGTCTGTGGAGTAGGGAGAAAGTCTCTCTTGTGCTTAGAAAACAAATCGTTTTAGCTTTTATTAGCTCCACCAAACTTACTCAGATTATCTGTGATGAACACTTGACCCTGGTTTGGGTTAGAGTGTTTTGTTTTTGGGGTTTTTTCTGTTTTTTTTTTCTCCTTGTTTGTTTGCTTTTTGTTTTAAACGGAGATTTCAGAGCTGTTTATTAGGGTGTATGAATGCCTTGTCTAATCTTCGGGGATTCACAAGAAGTTTGATAAATTTCCGTCTCTGTCAATCCAAAACTTCTTTGCTCTGTTTAGTGGATGTTGATCCATGTAAAGTTCAGCATAAAGTTCAGGCTGCATCCAGGCAATAACCGATGCAGGATGAGTGTTGTTCTCTGTCACAGTATGAATGAGCAAACAGCTACTGTTTGTGAATGACTCTGGGTAGGGCATTCCCAATATAGGAAATCTATGTAACTACACTCCTGCCTCCAAAAAAAGCAGCCTGGGTGGGCGATAGTGTGGCTGTACTATATTGTACTCTAGTTATGCCTTTCTTGTTCAACAGCATACTAAGTACCCTACTCCATGCTTTTCAGGAGCTGAGAATAAAAAAAAAAATTAAAATTTTATTTCTCTTTCCTAGGCAACAGGCAAGTGATACAGCTGAAGGTACAGGGAAACAAAGCATTTGGTTGAAATGGTAGCTGGAATGCTGATACTGAGAAAATACAGATTGAGTTACTGGACAGGCAGAGTAGTAATTTTTTATCTTACCTTAGGGAAAGTCTGGAACAGAACGAAATGTAGTTGGCTCCTGTCATCATACAGGTTTCAGAATTCAGAGTAAAAAGCAGCTGTTCATGCTTAAGCTACTGTTCCAAGGTATCGGCAGGTAAAAAATCACTGGGAATGATGTTGAGATAACAAGTTTGAATCATTTCACAACAGTGCAGACAAATTATTTTAAAATGAAAGCAAATATTTAAACGCAGGTCTTTAGGAAGAGGTAGATTGTACTATATAACTTCTGCTTTAGAAGTAATAATTTAGTACCATTTATAAACTCCCTTACCTGTTCAAATAAAATCCTAAGTTCTGACTGAACCAATACTATACATAACATGTACATTGAGTTTCACTGTCAGTTTTTCTAATTATTTCCTTCCCTGTTTGGAGTTTCTCTGTCCTTTATGTGTAGATCTATTGCAGCATTTGGCTTGGAAAATATTTTAAAATCCAGCAATATAGTACAGTGGAGTACAGACTAAGACTGATTTATAAGACATTTATTGATTCCATATTCCAGTTCATTAAACTTGCTTCTTAGAACTAAATTTAACAAAAGATTCATAGCAACTCATACTGTTATTTTGCATGACTTGGAAGAGGGAAAGCTTGGAAATCAAACTGTGAGCCACTCATTTACTAGTTGCTTAAAAATATCCTATGATGCACTAAAGAGAAGGTCACCTATTCTGAAAAGTTCAACTCTGATTTAAAATTCAGCTTGCTGTGATTTGTTTTAGAAATAGGGAAAGTATTTTGAGGGGTGGAAGTTGATTTTCATTCTGATTGTGAATTTGCTATTATATAACTTAAGTTGTCATATTCCTTTTATAACTATAGTCTACTTGAAAACGCAATGCCAGACCTTGTGATGAATGAGAGGGAAAGGCAGAAGATCTGGATAAACTAATTCTGGAGTGCCATATATCATGATGTATAATACAATTCTATGAATTTGAGGAGGATTTGTGTGATAAAATAAGCTATTGCTTTGGTTTGTTGGCCAGGGTTTTAGAATTACTGTGGTAAAGACTCTTAAGAAAAATTCCTCCTGTTTCAAATGGAAGAAGAATCTGGATTATCCATGCCTCAACAACTGTAGTGTCCCCTCTCTTGTGTTATCCTTTCTTTTTCCAATGGCTAAAACAAGCTTGCTCTTAGAACCTGAGAATTTTTTCTTGAAACATAGACTGTGACCTTAAACACTGATTTGATGACCACATGGACTTGGATGATATATTCAATCTAACCCACTAGGGTATACTCTAATTAAGATTTGTACTGTTTCTCATCAGTTAGAAATACATATGTTTCCTAGAGTATGTTTCATCTTTTGTAATTATTCCTGTGTATGTTTATCTTTATTTTATAGAAGCGTTAAAGGAAATAGATGATGTCTATGAAAAATACAAATCAGAAAATGATCCTGTTCAGAAGAAACGCTTGCAGCAGCATCTTCAGCGTGCGTTAATCAACAGTCAAGAACTTGGAGATGAAAAAATCCAAATCGTTACTCAGATGCTAGAACTGGTAGAGAATCGAGCCCGTCAAATGGAAACACACTCTCAGTGTTTTCAAGATATGTCTGAGAATGAAAAGCCTCTAGAAAAGGCCAAGATGGAGTCCTGCCAGCCAGAGAGATCCTCCCGTAGACCTCGCCGCCAGCGAACCAGCGAAAGCCGTGACCTGTGCCACATAGCAAATGGGATTGATGACTGCGATGATCAGCCGCCTAAAGAGAAAAGATCAAAATCTTCCAAGAAGAAAAAACGCTCCAAAGCCAAACAGGAGAGAGAGGTTTCACCTGTAGAATTTGCAATTGATCCCAATGAACCAACGTACTGCTTATGCAACCAAGTGTCTTACGGTGAAATGATAGGATGCGACAATGAACAGTGCCCTATTGAGTGGTTCCACTTTTCCTGTGTTGGACTCACGTACAAGCCAAAGGGGAAATGGTATTGCCCCAAGTGCAGAGGAGACAATGAGAAAACAATGGACAAATGTACTGACAAATCAAAAAAGGATAGGAGATCGAGGTAGTGAAAACAATTTATGTTTTAAAGAGTTGCTCCTTTTATATTAAAATGTTTCATTTCCAGAGAACATTGTTTTAGGAAATGCATAAGACTATGCAATAATTTTTAATCTATAATATTAATGGAGTATTAAAAGCTGTTATACCTTCTGTGATCTTTAACTTTCTGCACTGAATAACCAAATAATTGAAACAGGGTGGCTTCAGACCTTTCACAGAAGACATTACAAGCAGATGGCGCTTGGTTTCAATTTAACCCCATTAGTATTTTAAAAAAACCTTGTGGTTCCTGAAATAATGGTGGTGGGAAAGATACTGAAGAACTTTTCATGTTATGGTAAAGGGGTTGAAAGGCCTCATCTCTGCTGGCATCTTAACAACTGAGTTTGTTCTTTATCCCAGGTTTTACATTTTCAGTTTTCGTGTTAACATCATGCATTTGGAGTTAGGGGTTTTGAATTCAGCTGTAACTGTAAAAGTCTTCCGAGCAGACCTCTCCAGTGACTTTCATATGACCAGTATGTTATTGCAAGGAAGAAAATACCACTAACTTAATATTTTCTTTTTTGCCAACATTAAACTCTTGTCTTTGTGACTATACTTGGGAGTCAGTTTTTGGGTATGATATAATTATGATGTATACTCAAATTTTGATAATAGGTTTTGTCAAGCATCCTGATATGGTCTTTAACATGATCTCTCTGTAAGCCTTGGAGTGGTAGAAGGATCCTTGAGAGGAGGGGATTTTAACGTTTCGGGGAACAGGAACTGGAAATGTGATGGACTCTTAATTGTAATCGATCTGTAGAGAACTGACACATGAATGGGAGTCTCTGGGGTGTGGACTTTGCTCTTCCTTAAGTACTATTTGTGTGTACATGTGGCCAAACCTGTATTTAGGCACAGCACCAAAGTTCTTGTACTTGGGCAGCTACCTAGGAAGCCTGAAGGCAAAAGCTTTCAATGAAAAGTTGATAGATTATTAAAAAAACAAAACATAAGCATGCATGGTGCAGAGCCAATAGACAAATCCCAGCAGGTTTCTGACAGGCAAAGTAAGAGCATTGTCCTGAAGTATGCTGGTGGTGTCTAAACACCACTTGGGTGGTAGTTGAAAGTGAACTTCCTCACCCCCATGTCTTAAAGGAGATGAAGAAAAGATGAAAACAGCTGTTGCTGCTCCTTTGCAATGGGAGATGCTGATGGAGAAGTGAGTGGGGTACCAAAGCTCAGTCCTAGGGTTCCTGCTCACCAGTGCTCTCGAGACTGGAATTGGGGTGGGCTCAGCAAGGCAGGCAGCAGCTCTTCAGGGCTGGCTGTGGGGTTGCCCGTGGGTGGGCTGCAAGTGCTCAGAAGTCCCTGTAGGTCTCTGTCCCTCGCTGCTAAGGTTTCCCTTGAGAGTACAGAGGGAAAAGTGGCACCAGCTCTGGCCAAGCCCGCTTAGAAAGCAGTTGTGCTGAGTTGAGAGCAGCCCAGGAGACAGGCAGATGAGCAAAAGCAAGCTGGGATGGATGAATGCCATCAGAAGTCCTTCCTGCATCTCCACTAGAGGGCTGTGCCAGCTGGGGATTGAGGGTGGAATGTGCCATGCCCTGCATGAAGCCTCGGTGCCGTCAGACCAGACGGCACAAATCAATGCACAGCATGCTTAGTATTGTAAGGTAAGTAACATACCAAGCCTGTTTCCTCAGGTACAATCTGATTCCTTAGCAGGATTGAGCATTTGCAAGTAGTTAACATACCAGGAGACTGTAAAGGCAGATGTTTGGATTCTTGCCCTAAAATTAATAGGTTTATGAAGTGGAGTAGTGCTCCAGTAGGGAGACCCGTATCACAGTAAGTAAGCGGCTCCTGCAGGAAATTCCTATAAGAGCTCTGACCATCAGTAGGGTAGGATAGAGGATAAAACTTATCCCTACCTTGCTTTCCAGGCCTGCTGGCTGATCTCAGGTTGCAAAAATAGTTCTGAGGGGCTGGATCATGGCTATTGTTCATGGAGAATGATCAGACCAGCTGTTGGAGATAAGTGGCAGTAAGTTGTCTTCAGAACATTTGACTCCCTTTTTTATTTGTTATTGCTTAAGGATTCTCAAATTTCCTTCTTGAGAAGATTGATTGGAAGCCTTGGGCTGTGAATGATATGAACATCTAATGTTTACCTAAAATAGATGTGCTCCCTAGTATTAAAAAAACAAACATTCCCTAAGTAAGCACTGAAGTTGCAGAACAAAGTACAAGTAAAATTGTAACTATTAATGTTACTGATTTATCTAGAAAAGTATTGCTTGGATTTGCACTGGATAAATCAAGAATACTTCTTTCCAATGCAGAGAGGAAATCTGGGAGCCTTATGTAATTGTTCATCTGAAATAATTGCTGAAGTAGGAAGTGTATGTTAGGGTGTTACAGAAAGTAAATTTTAGATTTTGAAAGTGGTCCAGATAAATATTGCAGGGATGCTTTCTTTTATGCTAATGACCCTTCTAGTAGTGAACAGGAATTGTCAAGGCTTCCAGCAAAGATAGTGCTGGAGAAATGGCATTTGCTTGGCTTACTACATGAAATTGCTCAAATATAGCAATAGTTCAGTTTATATTACAAATTAGCAGCCTGCCTCAAATATACTAGGTGCTTCTGCAATTATTTCTTTTAAATGCTCTAGCTAATTTGTTGTTAAGACACACATGAGAAAAGATCTGATGTTACCTGGTATTTAGCCTTTCACCGCTTTTTTTTTAACCAAACCAAAATTTTGTGTGTTTTTATCCATTCCCATGGAAGATCAATAGTAATTGCTGAAGACATACATAAAATGCTAGTATGAAATCACAAAGGTAAGTAGAGAATTCTTGTGTTCCTTCTTAATGCTGAGTTACTTTTCTTAAAGGGATGAACCTCGCTAGTGAAGTCAAAATGAAAAGTAAATACTGTTAAACCAGTTCAAGATATGTATTGAGTCTCATGAAGTAAGTCTATCTTTTTGCAAAAAAAAAAATTATTCTGGGCACCACATACTTTGGAAGTTGATAGGCATATACATGACTACACAGTTAACTGCTTTCTCTTTTGAATATTAATGCTGCATCCTAATTCAGCCTAGTAACATCTTGTTTTCTTGTAGATTTTGAAAAAATGGTGTGCTTCTAAGTTTCTTACTGCCTTTCAGTTTTGAAGTAATGCAAGCTCATCAGCAGCAAAAGGTCCCCACAGGCTATTTAAAAGAAACTATATTGAAAAGAAACTATGTTTCTTGATCACTGTCCTGTGGACTGGTTTAATTAATTTTGACGAAATAAGCTTTAAAGCAAAATGCAAATACACATGAGAAAGCATACTGTTTTGAAAGCAAAACAAGCAATTTAATACTTGCCATCTATATTGTAAGACCATCTTGATATCTGAAGCACTATGATAATACTTCTTTATTTAAACTAGATTTAACTGTACTTCCCCACCAAGCTTTAACTAACCTACACATCCAGAAATGGTACTGGATACTGATAGGTGTTGAAACTGGTTCAGAATAGAGGTAAGGGGAATGCCCCTTTATTCCCTGAATTTATGCAAGGATTTTGTTTCTGATATCCTTTTAGAGCTGAGGATAAAGAATATGGCATTTCAAAATTTGAAGACTCTTTGAAGACTCTTCATTTAAAAGTCTCTGACTTCAGCTTTAAGGAAACTACTATGGTTTGTTTGAATTCATATTTAACATGAGCTGTTTGGCCACACCAGCAAGTTATGGGCTTGGAGTTCTTTCTCCTTTTCTGCATACAGATTTCTTTTATTAAGAGGTCTCATCTCCAGTAGCTCTGCAAGTCTTTGATATTGACACCTCAGAATGAAAAATGTACTACAGGTCTTTGCATTTAATCCTCTAAAGTTGATGAGCAGTGATTTCCCTCAAACCCACAATTGTTTCTCTGTCCAGTGCTAGTTAGGTAAGACGTTTTGCTGTCGGTGGTAGAAACAGATGTTAATGTGTGAGTGCTCAAGTCCCGCGCTTACATACCGTAGAAGGGAAAAGATGTATTTTTTTTTTCTTGTTATCTTGGCTCTTTTATAATACATGCCATGAAAGAGTTGAAAGGAGTCTGAAATTCTCTCCTGTTACAATTTTCTGATTACTCTGCAGTCTTTGGAACAGCTTGAGGATTATGCAGTGCCACTACAGCTGGGCAGTAAACAGTTGTATTTAGTGAAAGTTCTGGGAAATTTTTCATTAAGCAAGACTGTCATTTGCTTTTGAATCCAAGTCTCAAGGTCAAGATTTCATCTGAATCCTTCCTAAATTTTTGGTGGGTAAGAGTTCTAAAAGCTCATTTTAACAAATTCTGCATTTTTTTCCCATCTAGATCTGCATTCTTTTCATTTACCTGGTATAGGGCAAGTTCAGTTTTAAATGCATGTTTTAACTGCAAGTATTAAACTGAATTGCATTTCTGTTCTGCTGTAGCTGTGTTCCAGCAGAGCATTACAGGCTATAGCAGGGCCAATTTTGTACTTCTCAGAGATGTGATTCATGCATTGTATACTTTTGGGTTTTTTTTCTTAAATACACATCAAGGCAGTTACAAGTAGCACAGACATAGATTCAGACTTTAATTTCTGTTTCAAAGGCGTGTTTTCCAGTATAGAGATTAGTGTTTGCATAGAAAAATAAAATCCTCCCTAAAGCTTTGCTTTCATATACTCACAGAATGCCTCCACTGAAAATGGAAGAACTGGTGAATGAATATCACTACAGTGATTAGCTGTGCACATTAAGATTAAAGTTACAATTTTAAGGTTGAAGGAATAGAGAGGAAGAAACTTGGGTACTTTTTGGGTTGAATGTAGTTTGTTTAAGAATCTGGACAGGAAACTTCTATCTCCTGATGAAGAGAAGAAAATACAATGAATTCTAGAACCTTTGATACTAAGGTTCAGCAGAAAAATTAAGATTAAATCCTGCCCCAATTTGAATAAAATTCTATTGAGCAGGGTTCTACACAGCATACCGATTTCCAGCTTCCTTTGACTAAAGCCTAAAAAAAGATTAAAGCTCCATGGCAACTACTATCTTAACTCCTGACAGCCATAGTATAAATTACATCTTGGAAAAACCTAATACTGAAAAGTTTTATTTAGGTCACCAGTCAGGCTAGGAAATGGAAGGCTTGTAGACACTACCCCAAACTTCATTTTGTCCTCCTGTGGTATCAGTGAGGCAGAGATTTTTGTGGGTGGCAAACTGGATGTATATGCAGTGGGAATTAAAATCTGACGTGTTTTAGGCGTGTAAAACTTGTTTCATACTTCTGGGGAGAAGACTACAATTTACTTGTGACTGTAACCTTCCAGGAAGGAATACAGCAAGATTCAACTGGGAGAAAACAGCCCAGGCAGGGACAACATGAGCTTATCACAATAGTTTGCATTTGCTGGCAGTGGAGGAACAGTACTGGGTTGGGATTTTTTTGTTTTTGTTTTTTTTTGTTTTCTTTTGGGGGAGGAATGTTTGTTTGTTTTTGTGGTTTTTGGTTGTTTTTTGGGGTTTTTGTTTGTTTTGGTTTTGGTTTGGTTTTTTTGGGGATTTTTTGGTTTTTTTGCTTGCTTGCCTCTTGGGTTTTTGTTTGGGTTTTTTTTTTGTTTTGTTTTGTTTTTTTTTTGTTTTACTTTCAGTTTGGGGGTGTTTTTTGGTTGGTTTGGGGCTTTTGTATGCATTTTTGGTTGTTTTTCTCTTGTTTGTTTTTAATGGAGAGGGGAGGGAAATGGTTGGAGGTTGTGAATTCATTTGCCCACAGGTGTTTCAGCTGTGCTACAGAAGCAGACTTGTGTGGAGATACTGCTTTCTTGTTGAGGTTAATAATGCTAAGGTTATCAGTGGTGGGAATGAATATAAATAGACATTAGAACCTGTGGTAAACAACAACAATGCAAGTCCCAAATTTCTATTTGCATGAAGATTGTCTGGTACTGCTGTTTACTTAGTTCCATTTTCTTGTTCTTTGACTATTTTTGACCCTATCCTCTCTGTTGCTTTTCAGACCTTGGAGAATGCCTTTAATTGTCTGAGGAATGGTTTACTGGGTCCATTAAAACAGCCTGGATAGCCTGGTGGCTGACACAGGGAGGGATTGGTAACCAGGATCATCGATCCTGCCCTGCAGAGCAGGGACGAAGCACGGCAGAGGGGGTGGTTTGCATAATCCCTAACCTGTCAACTGCTGCTGGGCAGGCAGGATTATTCCAAGGCTCTTTTAGACCTCATCAGATGGCAAAGTTCAGGTCCTCAATGTTCTATTTAAAGGGAAAAAAACACCCACAACTTCTCAAATAAAACCAAGATAGTATCAAAATTAGATATGCAGTACTTAATTCAAAAAGGTACTCGAGTTGCAGCCTACTGTGTTCCTGCAGAAATTCTGCATTGAAAATGTTTAATAGTAACATGCCATCTATTACTGGAGAAAGATGAGAAAGAAGCAGTGCCAGTATAATGTTTTACGTGCCTGCAAGTAGGATTGCTTTTGCCTTTTCCTCCAGCAGCTGGGGTTTGATGATCACAGTATAATGTACTACTTCATAAACTGGATAAATAGTTTGCTGATGTTCAAACGGATCCCAAACTTTTATCCTGTGACGGATAACAAAAACATACTCAAATACAGATAAATATGTAGTAAAGTCTGTTTAAAAAACCCTAAGTATTTTTCCCAGGGATGTAATATTGAGATAACAAACACCTGTCAGTTGAACACAGTGAGTTGTATAAGCTAACCAGTACAGCTGGTGCACAGGAGATGTCACAATCACATCGCTTTTGAGAGGCTTTAAAGTATGGTAAATGAGTCTGTATTTCTGAGTACCAAATCATCAGAATTTCTGCACCAGTGAAGAAGTATTAATTTCATAAAACTTGCAAATGTTGAATAACAGATGAAGTGATATGGAAACAGACAACTGAAATTTTCTAAATAAAAATGCATACTTTAGCTATGATTTTCAGTCTAGTAATCTACAATCTAATGGTAGTATGTGCCAGCATGGCAAGTTAATCTGCAGTATGATTATATTTTATGTAGCAATAGAAGGTAAGAATAATTTTGAGTCTTTCCCCTCTTACACAATTAAAATATTTGTAGTAAGCTATAAAGGTACTTCTGAATGATTTTATGTAAAGAACATGCAATAGATTTAGTGATCATACCAGAGGTATTATAGACTTGACTTCTCCCTTCCCAAGGCACTGCCAGACCAGGTAAGTTAACAGAGAGTGTGTCCACTCTTAACACTGTGCAACTTTTGGCCGTGCTCACTGTTGGGAGGGACTTTTATCCATTATCTGATGAAGTTTTACAGCCACAAGACTTTTTTTCCTGTAAACATGTTCTGCACTTTTGAAACCTGCTTAAGAATAAAATATGATGTTTTCTTGAAAAGGGGTATTTCAAGTATGTTAGCCTTTTCTTTAGAAAAATCCCAAATGTTCTGTCACACCATTGTGACTGTTGCCACAGACCCAAAGTTGGTTTGGGGAAAGCAGGTCAGACATAAGTCTCATACTTAATAAAATATTTTTTGCTCACAACGCTCTGTCTTGTATTTAATGACTTTTCATCTGTACTTACTGGGATGAGGGGCAATAGCAGGGGAGAAAGCATCCACAGATTTCAAAGGCTTGACTTTGTGAAGTGTACTAGAATAGCTGAACTGCAGCTTCAGTTTAATTCAGAGAATTAAATTAACTGAAAAGAAATTTAAAATTTACTCATAATAATTCAAATCTTGCAGATTCATCAGAAGAGGAATGGCCTGACAGTACCCAGAAACATTCCTGCATCAATTCTGTTACTGGATGAAGGCTTAAAAAAACCCCCAAACCTCCTGCTATTTTTGGAATACAGCTGCAAGACAGAAGTTTATTCAAAAAACCCAGTAGGAAAAAGTTATTGAGTGAAGGTCATATTAGTATGTTTGCCTCTTGGTAAGGCTCTTCCTTGAGCTTTATGGCCAAAGTAAATCTGCATATAAAGATATGTAAAATGTTCTCCAAATATGGTTGTAGTTTTCCTTTTTATAAAATCAGGCACAGATTTTGAATAGAATTACCTGATGAATATAAAAATTCTTTTTTTTTATAGCTGAAACTAAGTTCCTTAGGCTGACTGTGCTTTTGAGCACTTTTACTTTCCCACTTAGGTAAACTGATATTATTTTCTAAGAGCTTGTGCCTTTTTACTCTGCCCTTTCTCCTGAGGTGGTGTGCAGACATGCTCTTCATCAGATGCTTAATCTCCTATTCAGTAGCTTGTAACAGATGAGATGGAGGTGAAATTTTAAATTGTGGCCTTGGCAAAATATGGGCTCTGTACCTAGCAGCTTCTGTCTCTGTTAAAGACTGGCTCTATTAAAAAAAACCTTAAAAGCCATGAATGCATAATGATGTTGAAACTGTGAGGGTTTTTTTGCCTTGAATAGCAAAAACAAGGAGAGACACTGGCTGCAAGCTCCTGA
Source organism: Turdus rufiventris (assembly GCA_013186435.1). NCBI lineage: Eukaryota > Metazoa > Chordata > Aves > Passeriformes > Turdidae > Turdus > Turdus rufiventris. The sequence continues at coordinate 5,961,474 of PYHW01010620.1, read as the reverse complement.
ACTGAAGCTAGGTATGCAAATACTGAGTCATGAGAGGGCAGCAAGTTCATTCCTGTAAGAAACTGTTCGTGTTTTCAGTGAAACAGCCAAGTTTCTACTGAAGGCTTAGTTACAGCCTCAGTAAGGTATTCTAATTGAAGTCATCTAACTTAAGGCTCTAAAACATGGCTGACAGAATCCATTAGGTATCATGGATCACTCTGTGGGAAGGATCTGAAATAGAAACTGTGGTATTGCTATTTCTGCCAAGTTTTTGAATGATGTAGGCAGATATTTAATGAAATATTATGAGTTTCAGTTGAAGGTGGTGCTGAGATATATACAACCCCATTAAAATAGACTATATAATAGTTTTGTCATAGTTTTATTTCAGTGTATCGTTTCAAGCAGTTCTCTGTTTAAACCCTAAATAAAACCCATCAGAGATCACCGTGTGAGCTGTTAGGCTTGGCAAGATCATGGGACTCTCACTGGGTAGCTGGGGATGGCTGGCTGCATTTATCACTAAATGTCAATAGGTCCCTTTATTTTGTTTCATGCTTGTACCTTCTTCAATTCAGGGTCTCCCTGTATTTTTTGTGTCACAGTGATTAGATTTTTTCATCCAGAGTGAAATTATCATCATCTACTTCAGCTGGGAAGAGAGGGGGTAATTCACAAATAGCCATACCTAAAACCAGAGTGCCATGCATTGCTTACGAAAGATGACACAAAACAAAGCCTAATTTCAACTAAATCATGGAACTCCTTACCAATGAGAGCCCAATATTCCTACTAATTTCCAGTTTAGAAGATGAGAACACAGAAGTAGAAACTAATATATTTGTGTCATTACTTAAAGTAGCAAAAGCCCAGCAAGATGACTGACCATGGTTTTAGGACAGTGAAAGGATGCAAATGAGTGCACGACAGTGACATGGGTGTAATTTTGTTTTAAAAGGTAAGTTGAAGTAATTTTAACAAACATTATAAATCCTTGACTTATCAGCAAAAGGACAAAATCTATTAACTTATTCTTTGCATTTCATGGTTACCCTATCAGCATCAGCCAGCTTTCTCATTTTTCCTTTTTGACCAAGTGTCATGGTAGAAGAATTTGATGGTTCTAGAGTGTACCATTCACATAAGGAAAAAGAGGAACATATTCAGGAGTTTACCTATTTTCTACCACGACTCCAAACCGAGTTCTCCTGGTGTCATATGTAATTGTCAAGCAGTACATTTCTGGCTCATTTTTCAGTAATTTTTAAACTTAAAATTTAGAAAAAATAGTTATTTAAAATGTCTGTTAGATAAACATATCTAATATTACATTTGATAGTAGTCTTAAGGAACAGCACTTTAATGATTATTTAGTATAGTACAATAATCAATGATTAAAACTCCTAGGATGCAAAGAGAGTAAGATCAATGTGCTGCTAATTTTGTGGCATAGCAAAAAAAAAAATCTGCAATAACCCACCAAATCTTGTGAGATTAATAAAGGTGTTGAGTAATTATATGCTATTTAGTTTTGGAAGCCACACTTCAAGGTGGAGGGAGGTCAAACAAGATAGAGAAGAGATACAGAAGACAATGGCTTCTACTGATAGAACAGGAGCCAAGAAATGAGAGGACAGAAGTCAGGAATCCTCAGTAATGTGAAAGTTTGCTTTCAAGAGGAAAAGGACAATCTGTCTAAGTGAAAAGGACAATAATTAATGTCCTTTGCACGGAGCACTGGAAGTTTAAATAAGACACTAGGGAGAAAACAAAACAAAAAAAAATGAGCTGTCCAACCATAGTGACAGTGAAGTACTGGAATATATTGCTTTGGAAAGTAAAGATCTCCAGTGACAAGGATGCTACAGGGCAGGCTAGACAATTATGTTGACATCGATTTAATTGTTACTGATCCTGCTCTTGAGTGAGGAAAATGGATTGGATCAGGAGTTCTTGAGCTATGGGAAGACAGTGACATATCCTTGGAGGCCCAGGTAAAGCTCCAGAAGAATTTAATTTGGTATTTCTCTTTCTTCCAACCTTCTCCTTTAGAAGTTCTGTCTGAATGTCACTTGAAGAATGTTGTACTTACTCTCAGTCAGCAGGACAGGAAGGGAGCAGAGCCATCAGACTCTCCCTGCCTAGGGGCACATTTTGAGCATTGCCAGTGGCCAGCTGGGGGGACACTTGTTCCATGTTCATTGCATTCCCTCAGCAAAAGTGAACTGAACTGTGCGAAGGTCATGCTACCCCAGCAGCAGAAATTCGATGGAGGCTGACTCTTCTCTTTCTAGTGAAATTCAGATCCACTACTGAGGAGCATTTAGAGGCATGGGATGTGAGGAATGGTGTAATTTCCCTGGGGCGTCAAAGCTTGGGTCAGGGAGAGGAAGTTTCTATTGATACCTGGCATTCAGGCAGTGGCTGCAGAACACAGCTACCCGGGGACAAGATTCTAGCTATTGAACAAAAGTAACACCTACTTGCTGGACTAAAAATGGGGATGCTTGTATACATGAAGGACTTATCCCATTACAGTAGAAAGATAGGCCAAATAATAATAAATTTCAATACCGCTGAAATGAATGACCTCCTAAAAACGATTTTTCAGCTCTGCTTTCTACTTGCTGCACCTAATTAATAAATTAATAACAAAGTAATTATATTCTCTGCAGTCATAGAAAATCTGATGTTCAGGCATCTTAAGCAGCAATCATGGATATTTGGATGGGTTTCAACCTATTAAAGAAAAACTGGAATAGCATTTTGCAGTATTTTCTATGTAAGTGTTAATTTTTGGTGGAGGGAACTGGCAAGATGAGAGTATGAATTTTTAGCAGCTTATTCGGATAAGATAGTATGTAATCCTTAATGTGGTAATAATTTCTGAGTAGTGTCATGCAAATAATTATTATCCAAATGATTTTTATAAATACAGCAGTCACTTTTCAACATAAAAGTGTTTTTAAACTTAGAAAAAAGTAGTACTTTGCATTCCAGTTTCTATATTTCATGGTATTATACAATTGATTTTCTCCAGTGCATCAGGAAAGCACCAGATAGGGGTCATTATAAGTCAAGACAGTAATGTTAGAAAGAGGATGGATGGGCTGGTTTCAAGAAGGCAGAGTTGGCATGAGGTTTGCACACTGAACTCGGAGCCGTGGTGCACGTGGTATGAACCCACTGATCTAAGGAGAGGCAGATCATGTGGCAAGTCAGTCATAAGCTCCAAAACTTTTCCACAGATTTGTCTGCACTTTTCTATCTCATTTATATCTAATTAAAAATATGTATCCTTCTCTCAATCTCAGCATATTTATTTACGTAATTAGTTAAGAAGCATTAGAGGTGGTCAATGAAAATTGACACCAAATAAACCTCTAGGTATAAGTCCTTTCACATGGCCATATAAATTTTTTTGTATATGTACACATATGCACTTGTAATAACTCCTTCAGCTGATCTGTCTGTTGACCAAATGCAGTGATGACTGAGAAAAATCAAAGTGAATCATGTCAAATGAACACAGGGCTGAGAATACCTACAGCAGGTCAGATAAAATGCTAATGGTAAAGCCAACAATAGCCCACCAGAGAGTGATATAAGCAGGTGACAGAAAGTAGCAAAGATTATGAATAAAATTCACAAAGTTGTGAAAAAATAATTTCGACTTACAAAAAAAAAAAAGAAATTTTAAGATTCTTATTACAATTTAAACTTGATCTTTAGGAAGAAAAACAAGATTTCCTGATTTGAAATTTAATCATCAGTGTAAATTAAACAATTAAAAAGTGGCCTTAATTATGGTTATGACTCCAGAACACTTACCTATTTTAGACCTTCCTGACACCAAATCATAATGGAAACTATGAAGTGAAATCAATGCAGTGATAAGTGGCATAATAATTAAAAATGGAAGACAAAATTGTTTCTCAGATCTCTGACAGTTGTTACATAGAATATTCATCAGTAAGCAGAACGATATTTTGTGAGCTGAGAGAAACTGTATAAACTTGATCCATTAGGATATTGTTTTAAACATTTTCATCTTCACTAAGCAGGAAGGATGCAAATTTTCCTAATAGGTCATTGCTACAAATGTAAGGCTTCTGGAAAACCTGCTTCCTTCTCATCCTTTGTGTATTGTAAGCACATGGTGGCAAATTGCATCTAAAGTAAAGTACTGTGCACAGCAGTGGGAGATTAAATCAAAACATGCTGTCTGTAACTCCAGATTTCAAGAGGTGAATGGTAGTGCAGAAAACTGTCTATATGTTTACCTCCCATTAATCCAGGACTGCCTTGTTAGTGAAGAAAACAGATGGAAAAAAAGATTGGAAAATACCAGTCAGTTTAGACTGATGTCTAAAGAGACAGTTATGCTACTGAAATAGTTTTTAAGTGAGGTCAGTCAAAATCCCTTCTTCCCACTTCTTGGGCAGCTTGAGTCACCAATTCTTGCAGTTGAAGGAATATAATAATTGCACCTCAGTCTGGTCTTCACCTCTTTGATCTCCCTGCTTCAAGACAAGGACAGTCTAGCTCTAAGAAAGGTTACCATAACCTCATTTGTTATTCCAGTAATTCATATTTCAGTGTAAATCCATGGCCTGACAATCGATGTTTCAATTTCAGCTCTGCAGTGTTAACAGAAGTTAAAATTGTCACTTGTCTCTCTTATGCTCGCTGTCCTTTTGGGTGGAGCCTGCTGGTACAGCTCTCTGGTGGCCTTTGACTGAAGATGGCCTGCCAGAATAGGTTGCTCAGGAGTTTTCTTTGTATTGCAGCTCAGCCAACCCTTTGCAAACCCAGCCTCTAAATTCCCAATGACAAAAAGGTCCCTGGCAAAACATCAGGATTCTTTGATATCACATGAACCATGTTCTGGGAACAGCACCAAAAGATCTTATCCAAACATTTCTCACAGACCTCACAAACACTAGGGAAAACCAACTCAGTCCAACAGGCACAGGGAAGAATGAGTTGCATCTTTCTGCTTCAGTGAGGTCTTTATTACTGTTAGAGGGTTTTATCTCCAGAAAGTGACTTCTTTTGTCTCCCTCTTTTTCTGGAAAACGGGGCCTTAGCTCCCATTTCAGATCTCACAGTAGCTCTGAAACTAAGAAGTAAAGCTGAGCTTCACCAGACTTAAAGTTTCTACTCAGTTTCACAATGCACCATAAAGAATTGCTTATTTTCAGATTTGAACTTTGTTTAGAGACTTCCATGAATATCTGATGGATTTTTAAACCTTTATGCTAATAACTACTGTGACTCAAGAAAATCAAATTAAGATGGTTGACTGAACAATCATTCTAATTAAAAGTATTTAGCAGTTAGTTGTAGGAGAGTGAACATATGGTTTGTTCTATATATAAAACTTTGTGGATGCTGCAGTCAGTGCCACAGACAAACTCCTACCTATTCTCAGAGAGGCCAAGCAAGTAGCCCTCCCTCAAGAACTCCATACGCTTTACTTTGGCAAGGAACCATGTAATGACCTGATTGTTTCTTCACATACTTTTTCAAAAGGTCAAAAGTTAACAGAGTCTAGTAAAAACATATTTAAAATTGCTTTGCCTACTTTGTGCAATTAATTACCTAAAGACATGTGTTGTTTAGTTAGGTTTTATAGAAATGTAAAAAAATCTGTACGAGTTCACATCCCCTATACTTACTTTCTGAGTAAATTTATGTTTAGTACCTGAAAAATGAGTGTTAGAGAATCTGAAAGAGAGGCAAATCCCTTGTTTTTAAAGATGAAGAGTTTTGTATCCCTCATCAGAACGATTTCAAAACCTTTTACCTTTTCCATTCTAACAGCATGGCATTCTGATTTTCCTGTGTTTAACACTATAACCATTCCAGCAATAAGATTCCTGCATACATCTCTGAGACAAAAATACTCTGAAATTTATGGCTAGTAATTATTCTGCCTACAGAGTTGTCACCATTCTGTTTTAAAGTTTGAAGTGTCTTGGTTTATGAATCTTCTGAACAATTCTATGACAGTGATTTCTAATTCCCCAGCACAGATGTATATGCATCCAGTTGCAACATGGGGCTGAAATCCTGCTCTCACTGAAACCAGTGGGAATCAAGATTTCACTTTTGGAGTTCTGAGCTTTCCTAATTATAAAAAAAAAAATTTTTTTTTAAATCCCTTTTTTTTTTTTTGGCTGTAATTTGGCTGAGACAGGACCTAAAAAATCTGCACATCAAAGTATTGAAAGGATGAGTCCTTTGGCTAATGCTTTATGTTCAGCTTGCTTTTAAAGGAGATGATTTCACCAATGCTCAGCATTGTGTTAATCTATGTAAGTTCTGAATCCAGCCCTTTGCAGTGTGGGAACAGGCAAGGCAATTCAGACACAAACTGCAGAAAGTAGGACCTTTTGTGTGTCCTTTTTGGCAAAACCACCCTTTAAAGATTTCAGTCATGTTTTCAAAGGCAACATCATGCTTTTCATGTTGTCTTGTCAGCTACCTGCCCTCATCTGAAAGGAAGGCAATGTTTAAACGTGAAATACCTATGTATTTTGAACTTGCCTAGAACAATTCAGTATAGTCACAATTTCTCAAATTCTATTTGTGTTTTTTGTGTGGTTATTGATCTTTGCAGCCAAGTTCCATTTGAAGGTAGTCTCTCCTTCACAAAAAGCTAGTTCTAGAAAGAAGTTCAAGAGAAAAACCTACATATTTGAGGTTAAACTGAAAAAAAAATAAAGTATTTGTAGCATAGGAATAAATATTCTGCATTTAACATGTGTCTGTGGTTGTTCTACTGGGACTACCTTGGGAATTTGCTTAACAGTCTACCTGAATTTTGCTGTCCACCTTTTTGGCAAGTACACAAATGCCAGGTAAACCAATGTTACAGTGGTGAACATTGCACTTTCTAGGTAAAATACAAGGGTGCTGATCACTATATGTAAAGCCTGATGTAATCTAGCTTATAGAGAAAGTAGAAATAGCAAAACTTTGTATCTTCAACTGTCTTACCAAACAGCTGTGTTCAGAAGGAATGTTTCCAGGTATCTTTTTCTGAGCCAAGCTGCACAGGACATTTTTTAAAACATGCAATGATTTTATGATTTTAATGCCATCAAATACATATATTAATTTCTTACTATTTATAAGAAGATCTAAAATGTATATTCAATTATAGATCTTTGATATCACTATTCAGTTTACTTGTAAACTATTGAGATAGAAATAGAACCTTGAAGTCAGCACTGAAAATCATACATTGGTTTCCAGAATGTGGAGGCTTTTAGTATTAGAATACATTTCATTGATATGGAGCATTTGTAACATTTGGAACTTGATTTAAATTATTAAAATTCCACGAAAAATCCACATTAAATTTGGTTCATATCTCTTGTATTCTCACAAGCATGAATACACTTATTCAAAATTTAAGCCCATCTCCTTTGTCACATGATTTATTCCAGAGCATTCAGGTCACTTGGTATTAATTTCATTAACCAAATGGCACACTGTTTGTTACAGATGTTCATGTGAAGCAGTAGGAAATTAAATAATATACTATGGTAAAGTAGAAGAGATTATTGAAATAGAATTGGAATAACAATAGCAATAGTTTGAAATTTCCATTTGCATGATCCTTTCAGAAATTAATCAAACCCAAATAAACAATTCTCTTTTATTTAGAAATGGCAACAGAAATGAAACCATTCACTTCCAGGGTGAACTGAAAGTAACTGGGCCATGTGGTCTTCACATTCCAAATATTATCTCAGTAGTATCTGCAACATGGATTAATGCCATGAGATGATAGCCCAGATGATTAATGAAGCAAGTGCAAATAAAGTTATTGCAGCAACCCTGAAGAGTGTGAGAGCAGACAAAGGTGCTAACACTGAAAGGTTCTAGTAGTTGCTGCTCTCTAAGAAGCAGCAGAGCTATTCATAGCAGGAGGGAGGCACTTTATAACAGCAATTGTTTTAAACTAAGACTATTTGAAAAGAAAATCTGCTCTATCAAGAATATTTTAGGGTCAAACTTATGTCAGCATAAAGTGAAGGCAGCCCTGCCAACCCTTCTCAAAGTAAAGGAGAAATACAGGATTTGCTCTTGGAGCAACTGCTGGGCATGATAGGATGCAGGTACCAAAGTCTGGAAGGTTTAATGGAGGTGTAAAAGAGCTGAAACCTCCTGCCTTTAGACAATACACAACTAGATGAAAAAATTGCGGGTGATAGCCCAGACTTTTAGGAAGAATTAGACACCTAAAGCTGTTGAAAGGCTACCAGTGTGATTTTAAAAAACGCCTGAAGAATTTAGAAAAGACGCCCTTGAAGACCTCATGGGCCACCGCCAAAATATTTTTTTAAATTGTGCAAAACTTCCTTTTCTGAAGAAGCAAGAATGAAGTTTCTAAACATTTATTAACCAAAGATCACAGGGAAGTAGTCATTAGTTACAGCTTCCCCCTGAACAGCGGCCACAGAACCCCAACATATCAATTTAACAACCACATCTCCTTTGATAGCACTGAATACCCTGGCTTCTTTTCTATTTCTGTACAAAAGATTACACGATTATAAGCCGCACCATTTTGACTAAAATTTTGCTCCCAAACCGGAAGTGCGGCTTACATTCAGGATCGACCAATATATGGACAAATTTTAGAAATTTCCCGATCTGGAAGTCTGAGCCAGCAGCAGCCCTGAGCCAAGCCGGAGCCCGCCCGGCCACGGGTGGTGGGGCAGTGGTGGTGCAGCAGCGGTGCTGCCTGGCCCTGGGGGGCACGGCGGCGGCAGTGGCTGGGCACACCACTCTCCCTCTTCCTGGTGGCACCGGCCGGGCACACCACTCCCCCGCTCCCTGGTGGCCGCCCCAAGCAGGGCCGAGCCAGTAAACCCTGTGATCACATGATTCTGTTATTAATCGGCAACTTTGTGAAAGTTGCATGTGGATCCTCGCTGCGAACTAAAGTGCGGCTAATAATCCAGTGCAGCTTATATATGGACAGACCTAAACATTGCCGACACCCGTACCTGCGGCTTATAATCAGGTGCAGCTTATAATAGTGAAATTACTATAATTAAAACAGGAAAAAAATATACTTGTGGCCTTAATGCATCATACTACTAAATAAAACCTGAAGAATTAAGTGCATATACAAGGAAGACTGAACTGTTTCCAGATGTGTATGCTCAACCCAGTGCAAGAGGTATGTGACAATGTCAGGTCTATACTGTCTTAATCAACCAGATAAGCAAGGTACAGAATAACCTCCACATGCTCTGATGCAGCCAGATTTTGACTTTTCGTGCCAACTATGACATGACTGGGTAGGGAAGGACTGCTCTGGCAGTGACAGTTGAATAAAAGCTATTGAAAAATATTGATATTGATAACTGAGAAATATTCTAGTTAACTGCACATTTTAATTCTATAAAAGATTGTCATGTGTGGTAGTTGGGAATTTTAATGTGGTTTGATTTTACTATTTTCAAAATATTTTGCTCCATCTCCTGTCTCTGCCTGCACTGAATCTAGATGCAGCATTCATTATGATTTGCTGTCCTCTCAGTGCTATCACCATCTGCAAATCTAGTTTTATATACTTCAGATGTTCCAGTGATAAATACCAGGACTGAATAAGGACAGCAGCAGGCACTTTGGATGATTCCCTTTACAATCTCTTATATGTATGGTCTATTGCTTCCTTCCTTTTTGATCCATTTTCTTTCTAACACTTTGTCTTAACTCCTAGAAATTAACTCCTGGATTTACCTTTGCAAATTATTATATATAGAGAGTGTTGCCAGTGACATTTGAAAAATCAAATTAATGTGAGTGGCAGACACTTGTCCTAAACCTTATCATTCAAGTCCTGTCAAACATACTGCATAAGTAATTATGACCATCCTTTCCTAGCATTATATACTACAGAAGTAGTCACCCATAGGAAACCCATAATTTTTTTACATGACTACAATATTTACACAGCAAAGATTTATAATGAACCCTAAGCTGACACTGGGAATATGACACCAACTGAGAGAACACTCCTGCACTGCATTAGCACAAATCTAGTTCTCAGAAAATTCAGTTTGACAATCTCAACAAACATAAAACTGCATGCCAGATTGGTGTACCAAAAGAGAAAAGAATGCCCTTCAAATTATGTTTGGAAGAAGTATTTTAGTAACAGTTTGTTAGTGGAAGACAAAGGAAGTTGCTGAAGAGATGAGAGAATGCAAACCTACAAAATTTATCCTTGGAAACCCTTATAAATTTGGATTTGGTTTATATAATAACAATATAGCAATTATACTGAAATGGAGTAAATGTAAAGAAATTATTAACAGATCTGGCTTTTCAAAAAGATAATGATGGAAAACTGATAATTCAGTTGAGTTATGAATAGGAACTTTTAAATCCTGAATTTTCAATGGTGAAAAATACTTTCTATCAGTCTATAAACACATAGAATATAATCTTTCACTGAATTTCCTGATGTAAGTATGGAGCAATTCCTGTGTATAATAGTATCTGCTGAATAAAAGAGTATTTCATGCAGCAACTGGCATAAGTCCATCAGATAAAAACCTTGAAATAATAAAAAAAAGATACAGAGCTAAGTATATTTCCTGAGTTTGTAGCTGGCATGTATTCCTTTCCCTTTCCTGACCTTGGAATGAAGTACGAGGCAATCAAATTCCAAGGGTAAGGAAAGTCAAATAAGAAAACAGAGAATGCAAAAGTATAACCAACACACAAAGCAAAAGAGAAAAAGAAATTCAAACAAGAGAGAGAATTGAAACAGAGATTGAAATGACAGCAGGAATGAAGCACAGAGAGAGAAGTAAAAAGCTGTCGAAATAATTAGGAGCAGCATAAAAAGTAATAAGAAAACCCCTAAAAAACAAAGTGAAGGGTCATTTTATAGCTAGTTAACTTCTGAAAGGAATTATATAACATATCTTGTCTTCCAAAAGGGTTATGGAATTTTCTCCCTTTCTATTTTCTTTAATTTAAGTGGACATACAAAGTGTGTGAAATTTATCCAACAGTCACTGCTGAGAGACACAATTGTAAACTGCATAATTTAAAGTTTGTTTTGGTTTTAAAATTAATAAGTCTCCTATTACTTTTAAATTTTTTACCTTTCTGTTTTTATTTTCTATCTTTGACAGATTCATTCCCATTGAAATGTTGGAAAATACCTACTATAAGTCCTGACAACTTATCCTATTATTGACTAAATGCATAAGCAAAATAAATACAGTAATAAGTCCTCCTCTCTGAAATGCTGAAAAAAAATGGATAATGAGCACTTCATAAGTTAGACATTTTAAAAAAAGGTATTAAAACCTCATGCTCCAGTATATAAGACAACCTCTAACTGAGGAAGCCATTAAGCAAGGTCTATTATCCAGCAGTTTGATATAAACTCTCTTGTACCTTCCTTTGAAGGACATGACAAAATACTGTCAAGGAACAGAAACCTGAGCTGAAACTGAGGTTACTTGATGAGACTGTTACCATTTTTGCAAGACAAGGTTTTGAAACTGACAAAAAAACCAGCCACAGGAAGCATAAGAGGCTATTAAGCCATAACTGGTGGTGTAGAAAGCAAATTTAACTACTACCTAGGCAAGTTTTTGTCTCCTGCCAGTCACAATTCTCATGACCAATAGATTAACCATTTTTCAGAAGTCAAGGAATGCCATGGCATTGAAAATTACAAATTACAGTAATTTCACGACTATAAGGTGCACCCTTTTGACTAAAATTTTGATTGAAACCTGGAAGTGCGCCTTATAATCCGTTGTGCCTTAAATATGGACAAAGTTCGGAAATTTGCCAACCCAGAAGTGCGAGCCGCAAGAGCTGGCAGCCCACGGCAGCCGGCACCGGGCGGGAGTGCCAGAACCTACAGCATGGGGAGGGCGCCTGAGGCTGTGTTTAAAGGCTACGCCAATCAGTGAAAAATGTTTGCAAAATGACCACCTGCCAGTAAACCCCGCAGTTGTGTGATTCTGTTACTAATTCATTACTTTGTTGCGCACGGATCCTCGCTGCAAAAAAAGAGTGTGCCTTATACGCTGGTGCGCCTTATATATGGACAAAGTTCGGAAATTTGCTGACACCTGGAAGTGCGCCTTATACTCTGGTGCGCCTTATAGTCGTGAAATTACTGTACCTGAGCAAGTAGCATAGAGGCAGTAGGGACCAGCTTTGTATGTAATTGCTCAGCTATAATTAGCTGTGTGAGCCTTCCTGCCTTTTGTAGTATAAAGAATGTAACTCCACCTCTTTCTAAAGACTTTTTGTTTGTGTGGTCAGCTACAACTCAGAAATGGTATAAAAAGCTGTTCTTGACCACCTCTCAGCTGTTAATCTCCGTGTCTCAACACCTACTTATTTCTCTGTGGATGATTTATTCCAAGTGCAGAAGGAAATGTGTAGAAATAAGCTTGTTTGTCCACAAGGACCAGCACTCCTCCCATACTCTAAGTCAAAGGAAGATTTTTTTAAAATGAAATACATATTGATCTTATGATTTAACAAACAAGAACTAGAACAATAAACCCCCTTTCACCCTGACCAATTGTTTACCAAAAATAAACACCCCGAGGACCTCCTGCTTCATTGCCCATGTCAGTACTGGCCTACTGCTTGTAGTCCAGAATTTTGAGAGATTTCCTTTTTAAAGACTCAGAGAACCTATTCACACTTGCTTCTACCTGGCCTAATTTTCTTAGGGAAGACTAGTTTATTCTCAGTTAATCCTATTTTGTACAATTCTGGTGTATTTGTTGATGTCATAAGAAGAAAAAAATCCAAGAATGATGACATGTACATCACAAGGTTTTGCTTTGCCTGCTTTGACACTGAGGTGAGGATTCCCAAGAGAGGTAATAACTTAGCATAGGGAGGCAAACTTATTTCCTACTTGGTCACTACCTGCTAAGCTAACTTGAGGACAAATACCAAAACACAGGGCTCTGTGAAGTGTAAGAGATTACTTTCACCTGGCAACCTCCTGGGTATTGAAAGTTTCTGCAGAAGATGTCAGACTGGATTTCAGGAAAAATTTCTTCACCCAAAGGGTTGCCAAGCCTTGGTACAGGCTGCCCAGGGAAGAGGTTCAGTCACCATCCCTGGAGTTATTTAAGACATGTAGCTGTGGCACTTAGGGACATGGCTTAATGATGGACTTGGGTTAATGGCTGGACTCTGTGACCTTACAGGTCTTTTCCAACCTAAATGATTGTGTGATTCTATGAAAATCAGACTGCTCTTGGCTTCAGCTCCCTCTGGTGGGTAATGCACTCCAGAGACCAGCAATTACTGCTAAAGGTAACCATCAAAAAATGAAAGAACCTGCAGGTTGCTACATTTTTTCTTAAAATACATATAAATACACTGGATGAGCAATGATTACAACAGAGATTAGAGTTACAGCTGCAACTTCACACATTTGTTCACACTTGAAGTACAAGATACAAAGTTCCTGTCAGAACAGAATTCCCTTTGAATTCAGAGAAGAGATGGGGATTTCCAGGCAGAAACTGATTTTCAGCATCTAACACTGATTAAAATGAAGAACCAGTTAAACACAAATTGTTTTTATGAGAACATTCACTTGGGTTTCTGTTCTTGAGTGATACTTTGAGCTGTCCTGGTTTCAGCTGGCATGGAGTTGTTTCCTGGTGCAGTGCTGTGTTTTGGATTCAGTATGACAATGATGTTGATAACACACTGATGTTTAGTTGCTGCCAAGCAGTGCTTACCCCAAGTCAGGGCCTTTTCAGTGTCCCAGGCTCTGCCAGTGAGGAAGTGCACAAGAAGTTGTGAGGGAGCATGGCCAGGACAGCTGAACTGAACTGGCCAAAAATATATTCCATACCATGCATTGTCATGCTCAGGACATAAACTCGAGAAAAGTTGGTCAAGGGCCACTGATGGCTGGTCAGGGACAGGCTGAGCAGCAGGGTCAGCAGGTGGTGAGCAATTGAACTGTGTACCTCTTGTCCTTCTTGGGGTTTATTAATCTCTCTTCTTTTAATTACAATTATTTTTATTATTACTATTAGTACTAGTATATTTCATTCTTCTTCAATTCATCAACTGTTCTTATCTGAGCCCATGAGTTTTGAGGGGTTTTTTTGGGATTCTTTTCGTTACCAAGGGGAATGGGTTGACTGATTGAGCATCTGTGTCATACTAAGTTACTGGCTGGGATTAAAGCACAGGCAAAGGCATAAAGTTTGATGCCCTTTCTAAAAAGTGTTCTGTTGGCAAGAATGAGAAAATATTCCCTATTTGGCAAATCTCACACCCCAGAGATTCTTCATTTGTTAAAAGGAATTTAGTTTCAGTGACCTATGCTCTTAAATCAGTGATATCTTACGAAACATGTATGCCCATATATTTATCTGCTGAAATAACCAAAATTTAAAGCATACTTTATAATTTATATACTTGGGCACAAATCAAAGTCCTTCCACAAGAACAATGTGCAGACTATGTGGCAGTATCCCAAATACATCAGTTATGATAATGGAAACTTGTGATAATTCTCATGTTAAAATAAAATCAGTAATCTCTCCTCTACAAAACAGTACTTAAATTTTGATTACTTCATAAAAATGCATGGAAATGTTGCAAACATCAGCAATCTGATAGAAGAGGCTTAGAGTGATACTTTTCTGCTCTCACAGGTGGCACCAATAAATCAAACTTCAGTTCTTGCATCCCTGTCTTGGTTTTTCTTTAATTCAGAAACTTGCTTGTTGGTCTGACTCACATACTGACAGTTGTTTTGAAAAAAATACTCCAAGTGTTCCCATCAGAAAACTGCAACTGAGTATGAGAAACATTTGGGATAAGAATGTCAAGTAAATTCATGTTCTTCAATGGACCACGACCATACTATTCAGGCTGAGGATCAAGTTTAGCAACTGTATAGCCTATTCATTAAATTGCTTATGGAATTACATTACATTTAAAGACAACTCAGTGGATGAGAGGCTGGACATGACCTGGCAGTGTACACTGGCAGCCCAAAAAGCCAAACATGTCCTGGGCTGCATCCAAAGCAGTATGGGCAGCAGAGCAAGGAAGGGATTCTGCCCCTCTGGAATGCTGCATCCAGCTCTGAGGTCCCCAGCAAAAGAAAGACATGGACCTGTTGGAGCAAGTCTAGGGGAAGGCCACAAAAATGCTCAGAGGGCTGGAGCACATCTCTATGAAGACGTGAAGAAAGGCTTGTGGTTGTTCAGCCTAGAGAAGAAAAGGTTCTGTGGAGACCAGATTGTGGCCTGTCCCTACTTAGACTGGGCTTCTAATAAAGATGGGGACAAATATTTTAGCAGGGCCTACTGTCCTAGGACAAGGAGTAATGGTTTTAAACTTAAGAGCATAGATTCAGACAGAACATAAGGAAGATTATTTTGATGGGAGTGGTGACACATAGGAACAGATTGCCCAGAGAGGTGGTGGATGTCCAGTCCCTGGAAACATTCAAGGTAACACTGCATGGGGCTCTGTTGAAGATATCACTGCAGGAGAGCTGGACTAGATGACCCCTAAAATTTTATGATTCCTCCATAACTAACCTGCAGGCATGGGTTTTACATCACAACTTTCATTCTGAAAGAAACTGTAGAACTTACAAAAGACATTTCTTTCTTATGAATATTTTTAACCTTTTAAAAAAAGAAACCATTCAACTTTCAGGTACAAATAAGAACCTGGTATCAGAAGCTCTTCACAAGATATGTAATTTTAATTGGAATTCTAAGCAATGGATAAAATACCCTAGAAACCTCTTCCAGAATTATTTTAATTAGCTTCTCTCCCCTTATGCTGCTTCATATGTTTTTACTTACATTAAGTAACATAAGGCTTTTATAAGGTGAGGGGCTTACATGCAAGTCACATGCAGAACATACAGACATGTTTTTAGACTGAAACCCCCATTTCCTGCTGGCTAATTAATCTGGAAATTTCTGAATCCTCCTTCTCGTGTATCATGGAGTGGGAACAGAGCATATTTGTAGGAACCTGCTTAAAATACTCATAATTACGTGCTAAGAAAGAAGTACTAAGTGACTTCATTAGCTCTGATGTACGCTTTGAACTGCAGAAAAAACATCTGATTTTCCTTTGTTCTTAATACAAAGCCCAGAAAAGATCAGTTTGTAGAAACTCCTGAAATCTGTGGCTTTGCAGTTAAATTATCGTTGTGTTATTAAGATTACTCTGCAGTAGTTATTTTATTCTGTGCAGTTAAATAGCATTTCACAGCATGTGTTTTATTTTGTTTGGCCAAACTCCAGGCTTTCTGGTCCTCTAATAGTGCCTAGAGTTGCTTGCAGATGGTAAAAAGAGTTACATATGCTTAAGTGGATTAAAAAGCATATTGAACAGAAAAAGGCATTTAGGATTATTAAGAAGTAATGTCTATTTTACGTATTTGTTACAGTGGTAACACACTCACTAAGGTATTGCTTGTCCTACCACAAGATTCTGAGGAGTGCCAAAACCAATGATGTCTTCTAACTTATTACCAAAACTAATCTGTCCCCCTCTTTTAGGAAATAATGCACTGCTGATCATTCTGGCTGAATGTCCTCCTAATTTTGAGTTTCTAGTCTCACCTGTCTCCAGAAGCTCAGTGGATGCCTCCTCTCTGAGAGCAAGTGGAGCATACTCCTGAAATATGCTATGCAGTTTCTGGAAAGCGCTTAGCCATTTGCTCTTAGCTTGCTGCCTGCGCGCAGATCTCTGCTGAAAATATCCCTGAAAAATGTGTTATGAACATGACTAAAAGACAAGCTGTGAGAACATACTGGAAAGTTAAGAAGCTGCTCTAATCATAAAACATGATTAAAGAACACCATTACTTCAGATAGGTGCAGCTGTAGTCTACCAAATTGCTGCACAGTTTGGCAGATGGACAGATACATGTTTGAGACTTATTACCTCTGTTTTAACAAGTATATATCTCAACTGGGAAAGTTACACCATCTCTAACATGGGAATACAATCTCATATGCCTATTTGATGACAGTGTAACCAGCACCATCAATAAAAGCTCAGGGAATGTTATCCTTCAGATAATATCTTCCAATGCTGTACTTCATGCTATAATGAGAAAGGTACTGCTGCTCATTTAAATACACGATTCACTTGCACAATAAAATGTTGAAAGAAACACTTCAGACTCAGTTTTTTCATGTAAGCATTTAGCAATTAGATTTCCATTGATTAAAGAAGTTAATTGCTTTCAGATTAATGAAGAATAAATTACAGTAATTTCATGGTTATAAGCTACACCATTTTGACTAAAATTTTGGTCTGAACCCGGAAGTGCGGCTTATAATCAGGTGCGGCCAATATATTGATGAGGTTCAGAAATCTGCCAACCCAGAAGTGCGAGCCCGCACGGCCCCGAGCCAAGCCGAGCCTGCCCGGCCCCGGCGGGGAGGCAGCGGGGCCAATCCGAGCCCACCCAGCCCCGAGCCGAGCCAGTAAACTCCGCAATCCTGTTACTAATTGGCAACTTTGTGAAAGTTGTGCAAGCATCCTCACTGCGAACAAAAGCGCGGCTTATAATCAGGTGCGGCTTATATATGGACGAAGACCTAAACATTGGTAACACCCCAACGTGTGGCTTATAATCAGGTGTGGCTTATAATCATGAAATTACTGTAATCTCCTTAACAGATTGGAAATAAATGCATATTTATTCCTTTACCAAACACCTTCTGAACAGAAGGAAATCAGCACTCACCCGATAAACTACAGTTTGTAAGTACTTGAAACAAAATGGACATAAGAACAGATTTCAGGTTTCTCAGGGAACTAGTACAGTAATTTCACGATTACAAGCCGTACTGAGTATAAGCCGCACTTCCAGGGTGTCGGCAACGGTTCGTTTTTCCTCCATATATAAACCACACCGGATTATAAGCGAACTTTCGTTCGCAGCGAGGATCCCTGTACAACTTTCACAGAGTTGCCAAATAGTAACAGAATCGCGGGATTGGGCTTGGGGCTGGGTGGGCTCGGCCTGCTTGGGGCTGACAATGAGGCCGGGTGGCCCAGCTCCGTGCTGCTGCTCGGCAGGGCCGCTCGGGGCTGGCCGCTGCTGCTGGGCTCGCTCGCCCCTGACCGACCCCTGCACTGCCGCCACCATGTTTGCTCGCCCTGGCCAATGCTGCTGGCCCCAGCTCTGCTGGGCTTCCCCACACTGTTGGGCTTCCCCGCTTCTGCTGGCCCCTCCAATGCTGCCGGGCCGGCCCGCCTCGCTGCTGGCCCGCCTCTGCTGGCCCGGCCTGCCGCTTTGCTGGGCTTCCTGGCCTCTCTGCCGGGGCTGGCCGGGCTCCAGCTTGGCTTGGGGCTGCTGCGGGCTCTCTCTCATGCGCTGGCAACTTTCAGAACATTGTTAATATATAAGCTGCTCCGGATTACAAGCCGCACTTCCGGGTTCGGACCAAAACTTTAGTCAAAATGGTGCGGCTTATAATCGTGAAATTACTGTAAGTGAAATCTCTTGGGAAAATGGTGCTGAGGTCCATCAATGCTGGTCGCTTTTTAAGAGCACAGGAGCAACAACTAACAACTCCCAAATGCTGGAAGTCAGACAAGGCAGAAGGCTCATTTGGTGAAAAGGGACCTTCTCTTGGAAATAAGATGAAAAAGGGAAGGTATATGGCCAGTGAAAGCAAGCTCAGGTGTCATGGCAAGAATATAGAGATGCTTCTTGCCACCGTAGGGTGAAAATTTGTGCAGCCAAAGCTCAGCTGGAGATGAAGTTGGCCAGAACTGTGGGGGACAATAAAAGGTTTTTGTCAAATATGTTAATGGCAATAGGCAGTGAAAAATAGCATTGGCCTGTTACAAGTTAAAAATGATCACCTCACAAACAGGGACAGGGACCAGGCAGAGGTGTTTAACACATTCTTTGCCTCTGTCTTCAACACAGATAATGGACCAAGGGGGTTTCAGTGCCATGAGATGGAAGACCAGGGCTCATCTCGAGTTGACCCTGAAATTGTGCAGGATCTTCTGCTTCATCTGAATCCCTAAAAATCTATGGAGCCTGATGGGATTCATCTGAGAATCCTCAAGGAGCTTGCTGATGTCATTGCAAAACCTCTTTTGATTTTTGAGTGGTTTTGGGAATCCAGAGAGATTCCAGTGGACTGGAAGCTGGGTGACATTATCCTGATTTTTAAGAAGGGCAAGAGGGAAGACCCCGGAAGCTACAGGCCTGTCAGTCTCACTTAAGTGCCCAGTAAAATAATAGAAAAGAGTACTCTGGGAGATACTGAAAAACACCTGGAGGACAATGCAGCCATCAGTCCCAGCTAGCACAGCTTCATGAGAGAGAAGTTCTGCTTGTCCAATCCAATTTCCTTCTATTTCAGCTTCCTTCTGTTATGTTCTATTGAGGGATGAAGATGACACATTAAACAGATCCTGTGCATCTGAAATGTTTGAGCCCAATTCTCTGCTAGAATAAATTCCATTTAAACTTTTGATGATTTGCCAGTTCCTAAAAAGTGTTGAGTAACACCTGCCTGATTACCATCTGTCTGCAGTGCTTTTTTTGGTCACAACTCTCTCTTTTGATGCCCCATGAGATGTAACACAACAGTGTCTGTTTTTGCATTATTTCAGTTAGGTTAATCCATCCAATTATACCTTTAAGTAATTACAAGATTTTCTTTCATAATATTCCTGAGATGATGGGATTATTAGGCCTTTGCCCTATAAAACCTGAAAACAATGAAAAAACCCCACAAACTCAAGGACACAAATTCAAACCTAATCTATATACAGCACAAACCTACCAGGTGTCTTATGGTGTGCATCAGTCAAGACTTCGTATTGCTGTCGCTTCCTCTTTGGCATTCTAGATTTACAGTAAGCCCTTTCTTTACCAACCAAAACCAAGAATGTACTTAATGTACCCTAAAAGTTATAAATTCAATAGAATTCTAAATTTAAAAACAAATATCTGGAATACCTTACAACAAATCTTTTATATCTCGTCTCTGATACTTCCTCAAAATTTCCAGATGTAGTGAAACACAACGGTGACACCACCTGGAAGCCCCCACCTCAGGTCCATCAGCTGGAGTTACAATCTTTCCTTACAGTAGTTGCATAATTGAGGATAGCATTCTTGCATTACTGCATTTCTTTCTGCCTCTGATTTTAGCACAAATAAGCACAGTGAGATTGGGTTGCTGCAATTTAAACAGTTTAGATCTATTTGCAGTTTTGATTATTTTGCTGCATTCGATGGCAGAAGCTTTGAACGAGTCAGAGGATAAATATTTCTCAAATAACACATATATTCTTATTCTTAATCTTTGTACATTGATACCTGAAGTGATTTGACGTAATGATGTACCTCAACAAGACTGTATTTATATGCACAAGCATGGCAAATCACATTTTAACCATTCTGCTTACAACACACACATTCAACTGGAGATGTAAATACTGATGAGCTGGATTCAAATTTCCAAAATGTACATCTAAATCCAAACTTTGTGCACTCTCCTTCCTTCCAACAGATAAAAGTCTGAGCTTGCAACACTCAAAATACTAAACTACTCAGAATCTAGTAAAAAAAGATGAAGCGAGGCTTTAGAGTTGTCTCACTGCTTCACATAACAGAAATCGCATTTGCTTGATATACAAAACATACACAGCTTCAAATCAAAATTTCTAGATTTGTTCCTGTATATAACTTTTTTCTGGTGACATTCTTTCCTCCTCTCAAGAGTTTACTAGTAACACTTCAAAAATATTTTATCATCTTTTAAAATACCTTAAGAGACATTTTAACATACAAACAACATATGTTTATTAACTGTAATTTTCAGAAGACTAACCAACCATGTTCTTAAGGTTCCAGACTCAAGCTGTTCCTTCCTCCTTCTTTCACTCTTCACTTCTACTGTCATCTTTTCTCCTTAAACATATATCCGAAGAAGTTGAGTATATGCTTTTCATATTTAGCATGTCTCCTCATAGAATATTTTCCCATTTCTTGATCCTGTAAGACACTGACCTGCCCTGCTTCCTCTGTGTTCATCAGTACAGCATCTAACAGTTGAGCTTGTGTCTGTCAAAGATTATTGTGATCACAAAGAGATTCTGCCCATTTTTTACCAGTCAGAGACTGTAGTAGAGGTCTCAAGTACATACCTTTAAAACAGGAGAAAATAAAACAGGAGTGATACATTATACCTTGTACATTCTAGTATATGCAACATGACACAGATTATCTTAACTCATTCTAGGCGAGAGGCATAAATACCAGTAGTGTATATTTTCTTCCTTCCCCACCCAGTATACCTTTCTGTACAAAGGCCATGAAGGAAACACACAGTGATGCTCAGTACCCTTTTTTGCCCATGCTAGAAAGAAAACAAGGCAGGGATATTACCTGTAAGAATGCACCATGGAACCATGAAATCAGGAAACACAAGGAAACTGTTCTTGCTCATCCGACTGAACAATTAGTTACTTTACAAATATACACAGTAGCTAATAAGCCAATGTATCACTTGCACTTTGAGCGTTTTAAACATCAGAATAAGCAAGTTTAAAAAACATAAATAACAGAAATAGTGAATCCATCTTAAGATAGGGTACTACAATTATCTTGTAGAACTTCACCATTTTAACTCTTTCAGACTGATTGTAAACTAAGTCCAGACAGCCTTTGTTGACATTGAATTTCTTTCATTCAGAGCAGTAATATTGTATCTCCTCTCCTTCCCTCAAATGCAAAGGCATAGAACTGGAGCTCATTAACAATATATTAGAATCTGCACTGTCTTCTGTAACAAAAATTTATTGAAAGCGATGGTTAAATCACATGGAGTATAGCTGTATAGTCAAGCTAAATCTATCCAGTCAAGCATTTATAGGTCACAAATCCACCACATGAAGATAGACTCTGAAACAGGCTAAGCCACTCAGATTCAGTCAGTTTTTTTAAAGCAAATTAATTTGCCTCAATACCTGGCCATCCTGTTCAAAGGTCCCCTTTGTTCCAGGGACAGTTCTGTTACTTTATTTGCTTTCACTAAGTGAAAACTTTTTTCTCTTTTCAGCCTTAGGAGAATACTAAAACTCAGTTTTTGTATTGCTTTCCCACAAACAGGGACCCTAGGAAGAAAAGCACTAACCATCTGCTTGGACTCTACAGGGGAAAAAAAACAACCCACAAACAAACCCAAAAAACCACACAGTCACAGAAAGAAAATCCTCCTTTGAATTCTTTTTCATATAAACATCACATAGGCAGCTTTAATTTTGGCACATCCTTACTTCTGTGTAGGATTATTTCATTTCCTTTAGCACTATTTTAATTTTGGAAATAAATTTCTATATGACACCCTGTACTTTTATCATCCAAAGACATACGGGATGAGGAGCAGAAAAGAAAATCATAATTATGCAATATGCCAGTTAACTATAACCTGGTAATACTCTAGTGCTGATCTTCACAGAAAAATACAAACCTGATAATGCTGGGCAAAATTTGTTAACCATCTACAGAAGCTGTGTACTTTTTATCAATGGGCTGCTACCTTTTCCCTGAGCTTTTATAAAATCTGTGTGTTCAAGGTCAATTGAAGCATCATTTTCACTATAGGTAGAGATCAAATGATTCTCTACAATGGAACAGCAGCTCTTCACATAGCAATGCTTTCTCCCCATTTGTTTTACCTGCAGGAAATCATAAAAATGCATTACTGACAGAGATACTTGATTTAAAGTAGGATTCAGCTCTGAAGAGCAAATTCATGTGAGGCAGTGTTTGTCTTCCAATGACATTGTAGCAGATGACTGTTTGAGAAAAAGATTTCTTTCTTCCTTCTGTATCACTTCTCGAATTATATCTTTCAAACTCGGACTAGGTTAATTTTGCCTTTCTGATCATTAGCAGCAATACAGATACTGCAGAAGAAGCACTGCCCTCGGAGACACCCACACAACCTTACTCCTCTCCAGTAAGGCTCTAGCTACAGGGCTTTCCCTCTCATTGCTATGACCTTATCCCATCTCACAACACAAACAACTTGTAGTAGCAATCACAACAGGAGTTTTCAAATTTCTGCCCTAATTTTAACATGAATGCTTCAAACACAACATCTATAAGAACCACAGGCATGAATGCTCAGACACAGTAGAGGGACAGCTATGTAACATTTTCAGTCTGACACAGGACACCAGTGCCTGGATGTAGATTTTCATATGTCTTGTGTAATTTAGCCATTTGGAGTCACTCCTCACTTTGCTCTGAATGAAGGAGAGAGAGGACAAACAGTAATGATTTTCCCGTGCCTAGTCAATGTTTTGTCTTATTTCTGAGAGTACACCAGGCTTTCAGAGGCTGCTTTCATGGGCTCAGAAAGACAATAACTAGAAACACAATAGTCAGGCAAACAGAAATTCTTCTCACAACCACAAAACAGACACATTCTAAGCTGAAGCCAAATCCACGTTGGAGAAAGAAACCAGAGCAACAGAAAGAAAATCTACAATCCTCTTGCCCTTTACCATAGCCCAAACTCATGTCAGAATTTAGCTTTTGTGCTGTTGTATTGCCCTGCAGCAATGAAAATCCACTTCCTGCTCCAATCCACCCAGAATATTCACACTTCTGTTATTTTCTCTGTTGAATGAGCATCTCCTCACCACGTCATTCTGCTGTTAGAGTGCAAGAGCTTAGGGTGCCATATTGTTGAAGGAAACAATTTCCAAAGGGAAATTATTTCTGGTTCAGACCAGTTCAAGGATTCTCACAGCACAAATTTCACAGTAGAACCCAAAATAATTCATATTGCCTCAGATGAGAGGAGGATAGCATCCTTACATTTGCACTCTTACCATAGGTCCTCCATGGAGAAATGCTGGCTTTTTTTCCTACTGGTCTTTTGCTCACCAAAATGTAATTGCTCACCAGTTGAGGACCCTTTATGTATCCACCCCACATACAACCACTCAGAGCAGGACTGAAGGAATTATCAGCCTCGATTTCAGTGTATCTGTGTCAAGATGACCAAAGGGGTGAACAGGATATGGTAGGCACACACTGATGACTAATCACAGCTGTCACCTCTCTATTCAACATATTTAGAGGCAGCCTACATTACTCCCAGGAATTTGAAACATTAGAGTGCAACAGGGCATCTTTGGTCATGGCACTGACAGCATTCTGGATATTTACTCCCTTTAATTTACTGATAATAGTATTGACACTTGTCTTCTCAGGCCAAACAAAGCCCTACTGCAAAACTCATTAATTTAAATAGGTGATGTAGCCCTACAATTAAGAGACTCTCCTCCTACTGAGTAATCACTGATTTTCCACTGCCAGTAGGTTTTGACTGAAAAAAAAAAAAAAATTAAGAAATCGGCAGAGGATTTTTCAACAGTGTTATCAATTCCTTCAGGAGTCATGATTTCTTATTTATAATTGTGCTCTGTTTGGTAAGAATCATTTCATTTTTCCTTCCCTTCATTTATCACTGCTCAGGCCTCTCCATAATATCAAGTACCTAGATTCTTTACACGATTCTGTTTCAGCCATATCACAGCATATCAGAAAATAGTTCAAACAACACAAATTACTTTTCACAATTGACACAGAAGCAAAAAACTGGTATAAAAATTTCCAATGCAAAGTATTTCCTGCAAAAGTGGATTTCAAAATGAATACATTTACTAACAGAACCAGGGGAGACTCTCAGATATCTTCATGAGAGCATGTGATTTACAGGCAGACTAGGAGATGAAAAATCGTGCATTTCACAAGGTTAGCAAATTACAAACAGTAACACTATAAAAAGCAAGAGATCTGGTTCTTATTTGTCCTTCCTCCACCCTCCCTAAGTAATCTATTCAGATAAATTGTCATAGCAACCTGATTTCTGTACCAAGGATACCAGCAAAGACTTATCAATTCCCCTTGGAGAACTCATGAGCGGAGTCCTGCCTGTGCTGGTGCTGGCAGAGACTAAACCTAAACGCCCTTCCTTGCTACAGGTTCACCATGGACTGCCAGAGCAACTTCTCCTGGCGCTGGCACTCCCCGTGCCAGGCGCTCCTGCTCCTGGCTGCAGCCACGAGCCTCCAGTTTATGTCAAAGGCAAGGCTGCATCGTTCACAAAAAGTCCTCCCTTTTGTACTTCACAATGTTTTACTACATGAGAGTAGAGTTCAAAGAGAAACCAGACTTTCTGAAATGATGGATGCTGTACACAGTGGAGCACATTCTTCCAAAGTGACACTGGACTTGCTCTGTGCGTATTGAACACAATGGATATTTCCTATGGTCCTGGCAAAGTGACTGACCCTCCTGTCAATAACAAACACAACCAGCCTGAAGATCAGGTAAACATATACCACAAGAAGGAAGGTAGAAGTCTTTGAGTGATTTTTAAGAATGCTTTCCTTGTAATAGAGTCCTTTCAATTTCAAATTTGCAAAGTGAAAAGTGCAGCAGGGAATACAGAATTTAAAACAATAAACACATACCACAGCAGATAAATAGGCATTTATTAAAATTCATCTCAAAACAAAAATAATAAAGGACATTAAGGCATCTTGTATTCAATAACAGTTCATACAGTGAGGATGACTTCTCTTTCTTATACAAGAGAGCAGATCAGGAAAAAAAAAAAACTAAAGAGCTCTCGCAAAGAAGTTCTCCCAATACAATTGACGGATTATTGACTTCCACTGTCCCACCACTTAGTCAGCAAATCACTCCAAAGAACGTCTATTTCTCCAATGAAGCAGCTACAAAATCCCAACACTCATTGAGACACGTGCAAGAAAGCACTTTTGCCCCTCCTCAGACATCCCACTGTCTGCAAAGATGCACACTGGAGAAAGCCCAACAGATGGGATATTGTGGAGAATAAAGAAGCTGCACTCCTGCTATAACCCCTTGTTTTTGAGCAGACTAGAATATTTGGCCTTGCTTTCACTAGTATTTACTCTTTCAGCCAGTAACTAGTGAAAACAAGACCACAAGCTCTAGCCTGTTTTGTAACAATTTGTATGTTCTCCTTCTAGTCCATACTAGATAAACAAATGACAAATGTCTTATTTCCATGGAATAATTTATTTTGACTAATTAAGCTGTCAAGTGACCAACCACTGTTATAGCGCTTTTCTCTTCAACTGGAATAAGAACATCAGGAAATGTTTACATTGGGTTCACTATAACAGGATTTTACTACAGACTAAATATAAATTAATAAACACTTCAGGACTATTCACTTCACCACACTGGCTCTCTATATCCTTTGTCACATTCTAACCTTCATTTAAGGCAAGTTTGTTGGTTGATTTTTCTGAAGATGACCACATGGTCTCTATATAAACTTTTGTGACTAGATTTACAAGTTAGGAAATCAAGCTTTATAAAATGCTTACTTCAACAAATATGAAAGTTATTAATAGAGAGATGGTGACCCACAATTGCACTGTATTAAAACGTGGAGTTTCCTTGTATCAAAGTCCTTTATTCATCATCTTTAGAACCAGTTTTGCTTAACTATAAAAGAGACACAAAAAGAAAGTATTCAAAGTTTAGACTGCCATTCCATTTATTAGGAAACAAGAACATTATTTCCATCTCACACTGAACACATGTATACTTAATTAACAATACAGACTGATTGTGCTACTGTATCAAGAGACTGAAAAGTATAAAAAAATAATTCTTAAGCTTAAATACTAAATGAACTTATTTCCTGATCATGAAAGTTGAAATAAATAAATAAATAAATAAATTAAAAACCCCCAAAAAACAAAACAAAACAAAAAAACCCAAAAAACCCCCAGAAAACCCTCAGGGCACTATTTCTATCTAATTTGAAGGCTCTATCACTAACTCTCCAAAAAGGAAAAAAAAAAATAAAAATAAAAATGAAGTAACAGAACTCTCTTCATCTCTGAGAGAATTCTCATAAAAAATTTGGACAATATAAAAATAGACATTAACATAAACTTAGTATGTCTCACCTTTTAAGGCTAGGCTTATAATTATTAAAAGTAGCATGACTGTCATGAAATCTATCTGAAAACCAAGACATTCACTATAAATAACCACTTTTAACTCAAAAGGACTCTGCCCAAAACAACCTTCAACATTTACTTGCTCTTATTTAAGAACTGGAACTGGTGTTAGGTCTTACAGTGAAAATTACTTCAATTGTGTAAAACAAAATAGTTTGCTTTTGAAATTGTCAAGCAGTAATTTTCACTGAATCAAAAAGACAAGAGGATGGAAGAAATCAATACTGAGGGAGCAAGAAAAGAATTATTCACTGGAGGAGCTGCAGCAAAGAATGAGGCTTGTAGGAGGCAGCAAGGTGCTCCCACTTGGGATAGCTCTCTTTTATTTCTTACTCATCCACTGCCCTCCAGAACCTGGCAGCACTACCAACACTGTTTTCAATCTTCATGTCATATAAGGACATGAATATTTGCAGTGCATTTGGTTAGCAAAGCCCTCTCGTTGTAAAATTAAAATTTAATTGCTCAGTAAATAAAAAAAAGAAACCAATGAAGTTCAAAGAGTGAAGTCCTTCAGACTAATATTCAGAAAAACTAGCATTTTAAAGCTTTTGAGAAATTTGTAAATTAGAAACCAAAATAAGCTGCAGTTCTTACTCTTTCATAAAAATCTTTCTAACAGTAAAAAAAGAGAACTTGAAAATACTTACATGCTGGACACATATAGAAATTAATCAGACATCACAGTCAAATCCAAACATAGTTAGGAAGAAAAGCAAGAAAAAAATTTATCAGATCAGTTTTCTTCAGATGTAAGTAGAAATAATTTTTAATTTACATACACAGCATGTTCACAATACTGTATATAATACATTCACTTTACCTTAATTACATCAACCCAGTTCCATCCTCGTGGAAGCTCCCCTTTGTTATCTGCAGAAAAAGGTTTTAATTTCAACACACAAGCTAAGGGGAATATTTATCTTTCTTCAAAATCAACCCACAAAATTCTAAATATCCAAACCCTTCAACTTCTGCACTCCCAAGCCATGAGGACAGAAACAGATTTTAATGTCTTAAACACAGTGTGTTTTTCAACCAAACCCAAAGTGAAAGGAGGAAATGAAATGGCCTTAAATTGTGCCAGGGGAGGTTCAGATTAGATTTCAAAAAAGCATTTTTCACTAAAAGAGTAGTTAGGTATTGGAATAAGTGGCCCAGGGAGGTGGTTGAGTCACCATCTCTGGAAGTGTTCCAAAGGTGTCTGGATGTGGCACTTGGGGGATAGGTTTAGGAGTGATTACGGTGGTGATGGGTTGATGGTTGGATAGATTAACTTCATTTCTTCCAACCTGAGTGATTCTCTGATTACGATTCAAAGTAATTCAGTTTAAATAAAAACATGTCAGTCCACCTGAAATTTAATTCAGAAGGTAGCTCCAATATGTGCTGGGCTGACCACCACTGATGAATTCAGTCAAAGAACTAAATTTTATGCAGCTTTTTCTTTATACAGTTAACATTAAGCCTGCCAATTATACATTAGGTTAGACAGATTATATGCAGAAATCGCTATCACAGCTACAATAGGATAATATTATCCAGATAATTATTGAAAACTGAAGGGGAGCACCAAAGAGTCATCAGCAAAATTAACTGAGGTAATCAACACTTTCAATAAAAATCCTTCTATTTCATCGAAGGCTTTAAGTATCTGCAGAAGCACTTCCATTTCTAGAAAGCAAACTATATTAGATGTTTTACTTTGGGTTCCAAAAGAAATACGTTTGTTTAGAAATTACATTTTTAATAATGTGAATTATTTATGAGGCCTATCAACATACAGCACGTTTTGCTTAAAGTGAATTTTTAGAGGTCCCACATCCTCTCCTTCCACAAGTGTATTTTGAAAATTTCATTTTTGTCACCAACTGAAACAAAACAAAACAAAGCAAAACAAAACAATGATGTTATTAAATCATGACTCTACAAAAAGTTGCTGTGACCAGAACTAATGTATTAGGCAAGCATAATTAATCTAAAACAAATAAAATTGAGACCACAGACTTAAAATAGTTCATCTTATTACCAAATTACTAGTTACTCTTTCTCTAGCAAGGTGTCCTTGCTATAAAATTTGGATTTTCATACTGATCAAAGCAAAGATTATTACAGCAAACAAACCTGTTTTATCGGCTAGTTTTCGTTTCTGGGTTTTGGATAACTGCTCCTTTTTCTCTTTTTTCTTACTTGGTGGCACATCAGGAGTTCCAATTGAAATACTATTGCTTACTGAAGTCTGAGAAGGATAAAAGTGGTTGTAAATATTTTGCATATTAGTTCCAAGGAATCTCTGTGTGATATGATTACTGAACCTGACATACTGAAAAACCCTGACTGTCAGAAAGAAGCAATGCTGTCAGCAGCCTGCAGCTTTTAATCAACATATAATCAGGACTGTACTTCTAAAAAACATGTTAGGGATTGGAATTATTCTCTTCTAGTTGCAAAGGGCAACTTTTCCACTTTTAAAATGTAATCATGCAGTGTGATTCAGTCTGAATGGATTCAGACTTCTCAAACACAGAAATCATTCCTTCCTTGTCAAAGCAGATCTGCTGCACCGTCGTGGCAAACAACAGCATACTTACACAACTCAAAAGCCCCAGACTGACCCAGCCTGACTACTTTAAGACCCTGGAGGTGCACTTATGCAACCACAGGAAGGCTGCAGTAAATTGCCACCCCTCCAGTCCTCAGCAGACACATCTCTGTTTCAACTTCCTTCAGTTTTGCTTCTGCTCAAAGTTTCCATTTTAACGTTGTCCTGTGGGACATAACAGCAGGCTGCAAACATTTTGGTGTAACAGCAAAATAACAATCAAATAGAACAATTATGACCACAAAGCATTGTGGCACCACACCTTGTGTGTCACTTTCAGCCTCTAACATGTATAACCAGTGAACTGATTTACAACTTACAGAGAACTCTGAAGTATTCAGGTTACAACAATCAATCTCTTTTTCAGTTTTAAAAGCACAAAATTAAAATCAGAATTTATTTACTTACCACAGTGTTAACAGGTTGATTTTCCATGAACACCTCCTTATTGTCTTTGGCATATTCAAAAAGTGTGTATGTCATTGCAGTTCCAAGATTTGCTTCAACTTCTACCATTAACTTGTCCAATATACTTCGCTTAATAGCTGAAGATCTAAAAGAAATCATCAAACTCAACTGTAAATTAGACAGATGACAAAAAGCTCTTCAAACAAAGAGCCCCCACCACAAGGCCAGGGAGTGAAGCTGTCACAAATACTTACATTGTGTTGTTGAAGAAAGCGTCCATCGATATGACTGGTGCTGTTTGTGGATATGTTTCTGGCCAAGAGACCTCTATTAGAAAGGCTTTGGGATCTCCACTTTCACCTATCTGAAGAGAAAAAAATCCCATTTTTATAAATCAACAGTTTCCACTCACTTTCTGAGGATTACAGAGCCAATACAGAACCATCAAATTCCTTGAGACAACTATTTTGATAGTTATCAGTTAGAAAATAAAACTGTTTTCTAGAAAGAGCATTGAATTTTGGACATCAATATTAACATTTACCCTGCAGTTTTCATTCTAGAAGAAGCAGCAGATACTGTCAAATCTCTTTCTATTGTTGGGGTTTTTAAATTTCTTTGTTTTAAAAGTTACTTTGTAATATCTTCAAGCCAAATATTATATTTTTACATAAGAGAACAGAAAATATGATACTTTTTCCCTCCCATGCACCCAAGCACAGAGCAATATGAAAACAAGCCACAAGACAGAGTTGAAATAAGAATGATAATAAACTAATAACCTAAGCATAAATAAAGGCTAAGAAGGTCAATATTTACATCTCATACCTACAAATATTTTATTTCCCTGTACAAAAGAATGAGTTTGGATTTAAAAAAAAAAATTTCACACAAGGATTTGGAAAACTAGCACAATAAGGCTTCTAAAACCACTCAAAATTCTCCCTTATCTGCTTCATTATAAAAATCAGCCACAGAAGTGGCTGCAAGGTTCACAGGGTTCTCTCAGGAAAGCATTGTATATATGCAGAGCAAATCCTGCAAAGCCATACGAATTTCTTCTATCTTCTCATGCACTCACTTGCATCATGACTTCTCTCAATACAGATTTTTCTTCATGGGAAAGACGTATTATTGCCTTTGTATGACACTAAGTATTATTGCATTTGAGTTATCCTAACTTTTGATAATTATTTTTTGTCTAATAAAAATCAGCAATGAGCAAAGCTAGTGAAATGTAAAATGACACACTTTAGTCTTGTAGGAATGTCATATTTCCCCTTTCAAAGAAATTAAATGTATTAAGAATGATCCAGTCAATGAAGAAAGGCTGCTCTTAGGTGGCTGGGATTCCAGGTGCTATTAATTAATTGAGCTATATCTCATTACAATTAGGTGGCTGGGATTCCAGGTGCTATTAATTAATTGAGCTATATCTCATTACAATTAGTGACATCATTCTTAAGTTGTTTGAGTAGTCACAGAAAGGTGGTTTTAGATGGTTTCTCCCTGAAACAGACATATGGCATTTTCAGAAGTATCCCTTCTGTCCCTAAGAATTCATCAGTAAAGTTTTCTGGCCATCAAAAGATCTGTCTCAGTCTGTGTCCAGAAGAACTTCAAGGTTTTTAAATATGAGAAAGCTGGTGAGAATTTCATGCCGGAATCTTAGCTGCATACCTTGAGCTCAGCACTCCCTGTACGTCTCTTCTGGCCAGACTGTGTTAGAGCACATGCCCAAAGCATTTTGTGGATTTTCTCTTTAGCAGGTAAACAAGACACGGACAACAGTCTTTGGACAATAGACTGGAACTTTGTAACTGAACAGTTAACAAAGGTTCCAAATTTTACAAAGAAACATCTCTAAAAATCTCTTAATTTCTGACCTGTTAGGGTAAATATTATACAGCAGGCTGGCTCCTTCAGAGGGCTTGACAGGCTATGCAGGGCACAGATATGCAAGTGGGATGCCTGGCTCAGGGATAACTGGCTTGTGGTGCCAGGCAATAGGACAAGAAGCAATAGGCAGAGACTGATGGACAGGAAGTTCCACCTGAGCATAAGGAAGGATTTCTTTACTGTGCAGTGACCGAGCACTGGGACAGATTGTCCAAAAAGGCTGTGGAGTCTCCCTCAGTGTAGATATTCTAGAGTGGACACGATCCTGCGCCACGTGCTCTAGGATGATCCTGCTCGAGCACTGAGATTGGATCAGATGATTCACTGAGGCCCCTTCCAAGCTCACCCGTTCTGTGATTCTGTAATAAACCATGCTGGGTGCAGGTTCATACACACGGCGCCCTGTGCTATCGTTGTACCAAACACCCCGAAAAAACTCCCTGTGGATCTATCCCTTACTGCACATCAGACACCGCTTTGGCTCAGAACCCCCTAGCACGGCAACTAACAAGCAGCAAAGTAACTTCAAGGCGCAACTTGCCTTACCCTGTACTGGAAGGACACCGGGCTGAGCTCCCTGAAGCACACGTCTCCCTCGTAGATGGAGCGCAGCGCTTCCAGCTCCATCTGCAGCCAGGGCCAGAGCAGGAGTTACGGACAGCAGCCCGGGCACCGCGCTCGCACCGGCCGCGCTGCCTGCCCGGCTCCCCCCTCCCGCCCCGCGGCCGCCGCTTCCCTCCCGCCCCCGCCAGGGGCGGCCGCCCCCTCTCCCCTCACGGCACTATCCCGCCCTCCCAGCCCCGGTTCCGCTCTCCCTGAGGCCGCGGGGCCCGGAACTCACCTCCTGGTCCTCGTTGGCCGCCATGGCCGGAGCTCCCCGCTCCCGCCGCCGCTCCCTCCGGCCCGGCCCGGCCCCGCTGCGGCCGGGGCTGGGCGGGCCTGGCTGGCGCAGCCCCACCGGACACGCACGGACGCGCCTTCCCCGAGGGCAGCGCGGGTCAGCCGCGGGCACCGCCCCCTGCCCTGCCATTGGCCGGCTGCGCGTCCCCCGCGCTTCCTCCTTCTTCTCATTGGCTGCTTTTCAGTGACGTCATCGCTCGGGCACGTCTGATTGGTCCGAGGGCTGCGGCGGAGGCCCCGATTGGTCGCTCCCGCTGCCCTTCTGACGCTGTCCGGCGCCTGCTTCCTGAGGCGGCGGCCCGCCCGCGCCGCCTCCCGTGACCCGCGGCCGCTCCCAGCTGGCGCTTCCCGGCTCCATCCCGCCGCAGTGAGCGGCGCTGCGAGGAACACGGGCCCGGGACAGCGGGGCGCTCTTGTGGCCGGCCTGGGCCGCCCTCCCACCGCCGTCCCGCTGCCTCGCAGGCCGCCGTCCCGAGCGCAGGATGACCCCTCCGACTCACTGGGACTTCCCGGTGGAGCTGTGCTGCCGGCCCATGGCGTTCGTCACGCTCACCGGCCTGGACGTGGTGTACAACGCCGTGCACCGCGCCGTGTGGGACGCCTTCTGCGCCAACCGCAGAGCCGACCGCGTCCCCATCTCCTTCAAAGTGCTGCCCGGCGACCACGAGTACCCCAAGTGCAGGACGAAGGTAGCGAGCGGCGGCGGCCCCGTCCTGGCGGGGTCCCAGCCCGCTGCCCCAGCTGCGGGAGCCGCCGGCGGCCCGGGGAGCGGGGATGCGGGACTTGGTGGCTCCCTGCGGGAAGGGCTGTGCTCCAGGCTGCCCGCGGTGCAGCCGGCCGGCACCGCGCTCTGCCGCACCTCGGCCACCTCTTCCCCCGATGGGAGAGGGGAAAGGCGGGAGCTGCCGGTCAGGGAAATTGTGAGGGCGAAGGGGGTGCCTTAGCTCGTGAGCCAGAAGCAGAGAAAGCCCTTATGGGTTGCTTTTAAAGTACTTGCTTCTCTACATAACATTTAGGTACCTTGTAAAATTTGAGCTTTAATGAAACTCAAAATTTAGCTTTGGAGAAACTAGATACTTCATGTATTCTAGAAAAAAAAACCCTAGTTTAGCCTATAAAACTATTTTTTAACAGAACTTTTCGCTTTAACTGAGTGAAACACAGCAGAAGGAATATCTCTGCTTTGCAATGGCACGTTAATAAGCAATGTCAATGAGTTTAATTGTTAGAAAACTATATAATTCTATGATGCTGGGAAAGAAAAAGAATCTAAACTGCTGTGTCCTTGCACTGTTTTGAGACCACTGCTTTCAATCGAGCCTAGTATTTAATGGCAGTGTATGAGGCATGTTCCTGAACTTGACTGTCTTCTTCAGTCTTCCTAGATAAGAGAAACCCTGTTGTTTCTTGCTGCAAATATCTCAGACATCAGGCCCTGGTGACTGAGCTATTGAGGGATATGGCTTAATAGGAAGTAAAGGCTTGAGGGGAACAATGTTAAAGGAAAGATGGCAATGTTACTAAGTGACAAGAATGTAGAGGCTATGCGCCTTCTCCTGCTAGAAATGTTTGTAAATGGATTTTGTAGCTTGCTTCAATATCCTCAATATTTTCAGAGGACATCCTATGAGTGGTATATTCCGAAAGGAATCCTGAAGACTGGTTGGATGAACAAACATCTGAATTTGGTTCCAGCACTTGTGGTGGTATTCTATGAACTAGACTGGGATGAGCCACAGTGGAAGGAAAAACAGTTGGAGTGTGCTACTCGAGTTGAAATTGTCAGGTAGATTTTTTTCACTTGGCTCATAATGTACTGCAAACTTATATGTGTGAATTGCAGAATCTGTTCACTTTCTAGAGCATATGATTTTTTTTTTAAACATAAATTAAAGAGAATTTGAATTTTGCTTTTTAATATACAACTCACAGTAAAGAACTTTTGAAATGGCTTATTTGTAAAAGTTACTTAAGTAAAAACAGCACCTGGAATTATACTTACTAAACTCAGCACGATTGTTCTGTCCCAATAGAGGGAAGACAGCATTCTCTGAATGACAGAGCATATTGAGCTGTTTGGCTTTTTCACCTTTGTAGCATTCTTCCAGTGCTTCCATCTAGACCGAAATCTAATTTCGTTCTGGTTATTCAGAAATAAGAAGTGAAACCCTGACTCTGTGCTGTGTTGTCTTTATTTTAGGCAAAGTTTGCAAGGAAGAAATACCAAAGTTGCTGTGGTTTTGATTCAGAAAAAAACACCGTTGCCTCCAGGTACTTGAAAACTCTATGCGTGGTTATGGAGCTCTCATTTTTCAGAAATAGGCTGAGCTGACTTTGGTTGTCACATTATCTGTGGTTCTTCATCTGATGTCATCTACGTTGATTAAATGCACTGTGACTGCAGGAAGGCGTAAGGATAAACCGAGCATTCAGGACAGTTGACCCTAAACACCTGATACTTTTATCCCTGACTTCTCCCTCTTAAGTCCAAGTGCATTTTTTGATACACAGTATCAGAGATGGCTTCTATGGTAATACATGTGACCGCCTTCTTGTAAGCAAGTTGCATTGTAAACATTGCTTCAGATCAGGAAAACCAGTAGAAGCGCTGAGAACTTAGAGGAAGGGTATTTGGTACCTACAGAAGTCTTTTGTCTTAACTTGATTTTAATCAATAAAATTTTGGAGCCACGTGGAACTATGAAATGTGGTACACTTTAACTTTACATTTCTGTAGAGCTACTGCTTGCTTTCTGGTGTCTGGCAAACCATTTTTTGTTTTTTGCTCTACTTGCTATATATATGTGTTTGTCTTTCCTGGATGCTATTGTATTTCTCAAGACGCAAGGTATTTAATTCTGTGTGAGATGAGAAACTTACATCATACTTGTAAATTTTTTGCCAAAAACTGCTAGAAAGTTTCTGCAATGTGTTCTACTGGATGAGGCACATAAGTACTCTGGATGAAGTAAGAATGAATGTGCTCTTGGTTTTATCTTTATTAGATTTTTCAATACTGTTTAGACCTTTTGGTCTATCTAAGGTTCGTAACCCGACCTTTAAGCTTTTAGAACTAGTTTGACATTGCAGCACCACATACCACTTACTTGTGCTTTCCTTGACTTCACTAGGGGAAGATGTTATTGCATCAGAGAGGGCTGCAGCTTTATGTAATGCTTGTGACCTTTCTGGAAAATCACTCTTTGTACTTCCACACACTGATCATCTTGTTGGCTATATTATAAGGTAAGTGACTGTAAACCCCTGTTCTTGCTCTCTTTGCTGGGATGGCTTACACAGCACCTGGCCTGCAGGCAGCAGATGGTGTACACTTGTCTCAAAGAAGAAGGAGGATCTGCACAAAAGAGTTAGCAGAGCTTACTGAAGGGGCTTTAAACTAGACTTAAAGTGGGAAAGGGATAAAACCAGTTTCACTAAAAATAAGCCTGGGGTCAGCATGCCAGTGTTGGTGTGCTAGCGAGGGCCTTCATTCTGCTGGCTCAGTGGAGGTAGTGAATGGAAATCATGCAGTGCTGTGTCCAGTTCTGGTCACCTGAGTGCAAGAAAGACGTTGAGGTGCTAGAGTGTGTGTCCAGAGAAGGGAACAGAGCTGATGAAGGGTCTGGAGCAAAAGCCTTATGAAGGAGCAGCTGAGGGAGTAGGGGGTCTTTAGTCTGGGGAAAGGGAGGCTTGGGGAAGACCTTACTGCTCTCTACACCTCCTTGAAAGGAGGCTGTAGTGGTGTACAGGCTGGTCTGTTCCCCAGGGCTTCCCCTCATGCCATAGGATGAGAAGAAATGGCTTAAGTTGCATTAGGGGAGATTTAGATTGGATATTAGGAAAAATTTCTTCACGAAAGGGATTATGAAGCATTGGAACAGGCTGCCTAGGGAAGAGGTTGAGTCACCATCAAAGGTGTATTTAAAAGAAATGTAGATACTAGATACTGTGCTTAGGGACAATAGGATGGGCTTAATGGTGGATGGGTAACAGGTTGACAGTTGAGTTTGATGATCTGAAAGGTCTTTTCCAGTCTAAACAGTTCCATGATTCTAACGAAGAATTTGAGAGGTCATAGGTGGAGATGAATGGTCTGTGCCACACTCATTGTAGACCAGCAGTGAATGTTTTACCTGTTTGCTGGGATTCTTCAGGTTATTCTGATGAATTCCACACAATTTCATTTCTCTGTGAGGCTGAGTAATGACAGTCAGAGATGTTGCTTTTAAAGAAGTATTATCAGATATCCCTAGATGTTCCCCAGGTAGAGGTAAAGAGGGTTTTTCATTTTTCTACTTCTACAGTCATCTTGGCCCTGCTGGTTCTAAATGATTTTCCGTATAAATATGTTTTCAGGTTCAACTCTTAGCAGGCTTTTGGTTTTTCCCCCTGCTTCCACTTCCTGGCCATGTAGTTCTCTCTATTTATGCTAAGTGGCATCTGAGTTGCAAATATTATGTCTTAGTAATTTTATACATTTCTTGTGCCTTCTGTTTTGACATTTACATGTGCTACCACTTCAAATAAATTAAGAAAGCCTTTCAAAAGTGGATTGAGGAATGGTAGACACTCATGTGTAGATCGAAAAGAAGGGCTCAAACTAAGGCAAAGTATGTTTTACTATAATTAGTTTTAATTTTTCCATATATTCTCAGGGAGAGGAGGGGTCACAGTCTAAGGCTAACTCTTTTTCACCCTAATATTTATATATAAACAGTATAATTCTCAACATAAATGAATGTTGTTATTGTATCCATGCTGTTCACAAACTGCCACTGGAATTGATCAAAATAAAATAACCATTACTTTTAGCTTTTCATATGTTTTTTGGTGCTAAATTGAGATTAGAATAATAGAACTGGTACTTCAGCCTTTATTTCCTGCAGGTGTCGGTGCTGTTGCATGTATTCTTCTCCTGGAATTTGTTCTAGTTGGTTTTACTCCTTATAGCTTGATCATATAACATATGCTTCTCAGATCCTCCTCAGTCTCATATTTGGTGTTCTTGTCCCCTTTGTCCTCTCCCCCTGTGAGTTGCCTTGGAGTATTTCTCTTGCAGACAAGTTCCACTGTGACCTCTGCAACTGAGGTCGCTGTTGATGTTTGGACAGAATGATGAAAGCTAGTCTGTACCCTCATAATTTCATTTACTGCTATTTTTTCCTTCCCACTTCTTCCCCCACAGTCCAGTAAATAAGATGCTGTTCAGACACATCCTGTGAGTCTCAGCAGGGTTTTCTTGTTTTGACTAAGGCATCTCTCAACTTTCTATTACCTTGCAAATTGAGAACAGCTTATCCTCACACCATCTTGAATTAAATACTAGAGTTTTTTGTATGAGACATCAGTATATAAAGCTCTCAAACTTGTGTTCAATTTATTACTACCCCTTTTGTGAAAGGTTTTTGTCTGCAAACTCTTACCCTGTGTGGTAACTTCAAGAGGAGTTTAGTAATACTGCAAGGTCCTTTGCCAACACTAAAGTAAGCATGATTAAAAAGTAACTGATTTTGAAGAACTTCAGAATGTCTTTGTATGTGGGAGAAACTTTGTAAAACTTATGAGCAACTTTGTTGCAGGTTGGAAAATGCTTTCTATGAGCACGCACAGACTTACTATTACACAGAAATAAGAAGAGTTAAATCTCATAAGGAGTTCTTGAACAAAACCACTCATCAGGTAATGTTACCCTATTTTTTAAATACTGTGCATGTTATATTGCATGTTAAAACATGAAAATAAGGGTTTGTTGCTTAAATCTTATCTCCCCCCTTCTGATTTGAGATGCCCTCTCAGCACAGGAAGTAAATCTGGTTATATTTTCTGCAATTAAAACTTTTGATTTGATTGGTTTTGGTCTTACATTTGTCTTTCTCACATTTTCCTTAGAAGAGCTGCAGGGCAAAATTAAGTTCTCAGATTAAAACAAGAAAAACTTCTCTTTTA
Source organism: Turdus rufiventris (assembly GCA_013186435.1). Classification (NCBI taxonomy): domain Eukaryota; kingdom Metazoa; phylum Chordata; class Aves; order Passeriformes; family Turdidae; genus Turdus; species Turdus rufiventris. The sequence continues at coordinate 5,922,620 of PYHW01010620.1, read as the reverse complement.
TCTGCGTGGTTTAACCTATTTGAGTGTAGTATCTTAAGCTGTGAGATGTGCCTCCCTTAGATATTTTGTATGCAGAGTTGCACTTGATTTCAGTTTTTAACTTTTGCTTTTCAAATCCACTTAGACACTTTATGTTCTGTTGCAATTGCCAGCTTTGCTCTCTTGAAAGGTGGTGAGCTCCAAACCACAGTCAGCTCTGTTGGCATAGAGATTTTGGGGTGTTACAAAGCCTCTCCCCTGTGCCAGCTTAACAGGCTTTGAACAGATTAAATCTTTTGAAAGATCACTGCTGTGTCATGGTGGCAGACAGAACTATTAGGAAAGAGCTGCCCAGTCAGTTTCTCCAGTCAAGTGCTGTATTATGTAAACCTCTGACGTTACTACCTGTATCTCTTTGTACGTGACAAGGTATGTTTGGATGTTTGTGAGTCATAAACACTTTGTGTTGTCTTTTGCAGCTTTTGTTTGTAAGACACCAGTTCAAAATAGCCTTCTTCAGTGAGCTGAAACAGGATACGCAGAATGCTCTCAAGTAAGACTCATGTTATCTTCCCCCACCCTCTCTACCCCAAATTACATAAACTGTGACAAATATTTTCCTGAATGCAAAATTATTTAAACATGTATGTAAGGTTCTTCACTGGGAAGAATGCTCTGATTGGAAGGCTGTTTTTCACTGTTGGCAGTCCTGTTCTAGAACTCTATTATCATGTGTGATTTGACTCTAAATATTCCTCCTTAGGAATTACAGAACTGCATATAATCTTGTGCATGAATTGAGGGCCCATGAAACAAACATGCTGGAAATCAAGACCATGGCAGGATTTATAAATTACAAGGTAACAACAGTACTTCTAGTCTTTGTCAACTATTACTTAAAAGAAAAAAGGTGATGCGCCTTTAAAGGGGAAAGGTTGTAAAGTTCAGTTTTATATTGCTTTTATAGAGATGGATTAGAAAGAGTTATCATTAGAGCACCAACTGTGCTGAGACTAGCAGAGACTTCTGAATTCCACACAAAAGAAAGATCCTTATCTGAGGTTTGGGATTATCTTGAAGGATTGGAGCTCCTTTGAGATGCAGTCTTCTGACAGACTAGACACCAACTCTCACTCTGTGCAGGGAGGATGAACACTAGGGCTGCTTTTTCCATTAATGTTTTTGTGTTCTTGCAAAGCTTAGGCCGATATAGTTCAGTTACTGTTAGGGGAAAGAAAGTAACTCTAAGAATCAGTCCATATTTTTGTGGTATTTTGAGGGCTTTTAGGTAAAGCAAAACTATCCCACCACTTAGAAGAATTTTGGAGTTGTATGCTATCAAATTCCATTTGCAGACTGCAGGCTTCAAAATAATGATCTTTCTAGAGGCTCTGAAATTCCGTGTTATATTTGGCAGTGAGTTATGTGCTTTCCCATTGATGTCTTGGGCAAGAACAGGATGATAAATAGTACTAGATGAAATAGAGAACCATATGGTTTCAGGTGTAATACATTATGGTTTATGTCTACTTTTCTTCCTTTGTTTTTTATGCAGTTTTCACCCTGCAGAAATACATAAAATTAGCTGGGGGAGTGGTGGGGTTGAGTGCTAATCCTTAGCAGCCTAACAGTGGTTTTTCATCTTATTTTTATCTTTTCCTAGATCTGTCGCCTCTGCTTTCAACATAATACTCCACTGGATGCTATTGCACAGTTCAGGAAGCATATTGACCTATGCAAGAAGAAAATAGGAAGTGCAGAACTGGCTTTTGAGCATGCTGCCTGGATGTCTAAACAGTATGTTTTTACTTACTAGTGTTTTATATAAAAAGTGAACTTCAGAAGGTTTATTTGTCTAGATAAGGTACAAAGTCTTAGTTCTCTACCTAAGAGATACACAAGAACATAACAAACTGTTGTTCTGTTTTACATCCATCAATGACTACTTTTCTCTTTGAATGAACAGAATATGAGCAAATGTAGCCTTGGAATTTAGATGCAAAAGTTCAGAGAAATATCATCTGCCTTGAGTAACCAGAACTTTTATTTGTAGGAAACCTTTCAGTTCATATTACTCTTCTGTACACAATCTTGGTTATGAATGTTTTTTTAACAGGTTTCAGGCTTTTGGTGACTTGTTTGATGAAGCAATTAAGCTGGGATTGACAGCAATTCAAACTCAGAATCCAGGTTTCTATTACCAGCAGGCAGCCTACTATGCCCAGGAACGGAAACAACTAGCAAGTATGCTTTGTAACCATGATGTAAGTTGGGAGGGGAAAATGCTCTGTAATTAACCAGATAGTGAATTTGTTAATGTACAGTAATTTCACGACCATAAGGCGCACCTGACTATAAGGCGCACCCCCCGGGAGTCAGCAAAATTTGCAACATTGTAGAT
>PYHW01010620.1:5904541-5918887 GCA_013186435.1 Turdus rufiventris | reverse complement strand
TTGCCCCAGAACAAATCCATTAGTATTTATTTATTTACAAATAATTCTGACATGCTTTTAATTTTATTTTAAAATATACTTTTACATCTCTGAGTATTTGAAAACTCACTTTGTTTTTCTAGTATATTTATATGTGCACTGTGTCTGGTGATTTACAGGAAGCAGAGAAACAAGAGCATTAGTACTAGGATTTGGGAGGGTATTGTTTTAGTATTTTCTAACACTTGCTTGGCAGAAAATTAAATAGGAACCTTTTTAATTACTATATTTGAATTTACAGTCCTCTGTGACATATCCCAATCCGGATCCCCTGGAAACACAAACAGGAGTGCTTGACTTCTATGGGCAAAGACCATGGCGGCAAGGAATATTAAGTATGTTTCTCTACTGCTACAGAAATACAAGCTTGAATACTTATTTGAGATCAGATTAGAAAAGGGTTAACTTCTCTTAACATACACACTTTAAGTGTAAAAAGATGCAGTATAAAGACTGTAATTTGCTGATTTTGAGTACAGAAATTTCACAACCATAAGGCGCACCCCCCGAGAGTCGCAACTTTGTAGCTCAGATAAGGCGCACTATTTTTTTGCAGCGAGGAGCTGTGCGGCGTGCAACAAAGTAGGAAATTACTGGCAGTTTCTCAATTTGCAAAGTTTTTCGCTGCTTTTCCGCCACTTTTTCGCGGTGATTCTTCACCGCTATTTTTGGCCGCTTTTTGCGGCGATTTTTTGCTGCTTTTTCGCAGCGATTTTTTGCCGCTTTTCGGCGGCTTTTCGCCGTGATTTTTCGCCACTTTTTCGCCGTGATTTTTTGCCACTTTTCAGCAGCTTTTCACTGCGTTTTTTCGACGCTTTCTCGCGGCGATTTTTTGCCGTTTTTTGGCGGCTTTTTGTTTCGATTTTTTTGCCATTTTTCGGTGGCTTTTTGCGGCGATTTTTTGCCATTTTTCGGCGGATTTTCGCTGCGATTTTTCACTGTTTTTTGGCGCGATTTTTTGCCGTTTTTTGGCCACTTTTCACAGCGATTTTTCACGGCGCTTTTTCGACACTTTTTCGCCGCTTTTCCGCGGCACTTTCTTGCCACTTCTCGGCGCTTTCCCGCGGTGCTTCTTTGTGCTTCCCCGCGGCTGCACCGCTTCCCCCCGCTTCTCCCTGGCCGGCGGCCGTTCCGGTTCCCAGTTTCCCCCGCCCGGTAGCCGCGGCTCTAGCGGTTCCCGACTCCCCCCGCATGGCCGCAGCTCCCGTGGGTCCTGGCTCAGTTTGCAGACCACACTTCCGGGTTCGCAATTTTCCGAACTTTGCAGATCAGATAAGGTGCGCTGGACTATAAGGCGTACTTCCGGGTTTGAGGGAAAATTTTAGTCAAAAGGGTGCGCCTTATAGTCATGAAATTACTGTAAATTCTTGAAAACAAGGAGAAAGATAGTTGTGCTCTAGAATTTCACTTCTAGGGAGATATAGCTGTCTGTGAAGTAAAAGAATGGGTGAGTGTGTTTGAGTTGAAGCTTGCATTGCATGTTGTTCATGGTGTAAATTGTTCCCTTTGGGTCTGGATGGAATTCCAGTTTCATTAATTTTTTGATTGTTTTATGCAGGCTTTGATCTTTCGGATCCTGAAAAGGAGAAGATGGGAATTTTATCCCTACAGTTAAAAGAGAAAAATGTTCTTCACTCGGTAAGTTTTTTACTTAAAAAATAAAAAAAATCTGCTTTTTCAACATGACCCTAATGTTTGCATATATAATGATATCAGTAATGGTTTTATCTGCTAGGAGCTAATAATCACTTTGTTGAGTAATGCTGTCGCACAGTTCAAGAAATACAAATGTCCAAGAATGAAAAGTCATTTGAGTGAGTATAGATAATTGGATGCATTTCTTAAATTTAATTTTGAAAAGGCTTTCAGTAGTGATCTGGATTTTTTTTTCCAGTGGTTCAAATGGGAGAAGAATATTACTATGCTAAAGATTATGCCAAAGCTTTAAAGTGAGTATCATTCATGATTGCTTCTTTTTCGTGCTGTCTTCTCACTAAGACCCCATGTCCTATTGCTATGGAATAATGTTGGAAGCTTGTGTGAGATGCTCCTTGTATCTGGCTGTGGTTGAAGCGAGTCTATGGAGTCTATTCACATTAAAGAAAGTAAAACAGATGAGTCAGTTATTAGAGCATAAAAACTTCCTGCTCTGAGCTGTTGTGGGAATTTGCCATATTGAGCAAATATTATCTATTTCTAGCTCACTGATTGAGTGCTGTCTGTCTCTCTTGTTTGAAGTAGTAGAGATGCATTTCCTTGTTAGTAGCTGACTGGACTTTACATAGATAGGCAGATCAATTTGTGTCAAGCCTGATTGTGCTATGAGCAAGCATTTTTTGTTTATGTTAGGTAGATTTCTCTGAAGTAGGGAAAAAATTCTTGTCTTAAATAGTTGAGAAGAGTTTAAAGAAATAACTGCTTTGCTAGTAACAGCAAACAGTGGTCAGTACTAGGAACATATTAAGGTGTGCTGTTTTGCCTGATTGATGCATATGTTGTGGACCTTTGAAACCCTTAAAGAGAGATAGGAAGGGGATAGGAAATAGAAAAGAAACATCATGGCTTAAGGAACATTAAATTTCTTCAGTTTGGAAGGGATCTTTGTTGTGAGGGTTTGATTTGCTTTTCTAAATACTGCATATTCAATTGTAAGTCATATTTTTAATGCAGTATTGGACTAAGGCACTTCTGTCCAGTTGCTGTTTTTATAGTTCTTTATGTGTGAAGACAGGTGAGTTTTTGTATTGTTCTCTTGTGAAAATTTTTCTAGCTCTAAACAGAAAATTCAGGAATAAATGCTTTATCATAGTGTTATGCTGTTTTTGATAAATCATCACCTTGTATAAACAGGAGAGTTTAATCTAGCATTTGTATTAGTGAAGGTGAATTTTTTATTAATGATACCAAATAAATGGAAGCTTCTAAAAAATATTGGTGAGTGTAAGGTGTTTCCTCTCAACTTTGCTGTGTTGCAGGCTCTTGGATTATGTCATGTGTGAATATCGCAGCGAAGGCTGGTGGACCCTCCTCACTTCCATATTGACAACAGCACTCAAATGTTCATATCTGATGGCCCAGTTGAAAAATTACATAACATACTCTTTAGAGCTACTGGGCAGAGGTATTCTTTTACGAATATTTTGAAATATGACAAATCATTGTCAGACACAGTGCTTACAGTACTTCAAATTATTTGTCAACAAAATAACTGTGTGTTTGTGCTGGATTTTTACTACCTTACATGCTACACTGGGAATTGAGTTGTCTCTCTCTTCTATTATAAAATTCATTGCATTCAAATAGGTGGTGTCAGGGTATCTGAGACACAGAGCTTCATTTGGGACTATTCAAATAATGTAACAGGAACTTCCTGAGCTTTGGGATGGGAAAGAACTGCAGTATAGCTAAAAGATAAACATTTTTCCTAGTAACACAGCTAACACAATTTTTCTGGACTTTAATATCCCAAATATGCTTCTCCCAGACTCTTTTAGAACTCTGCTGATGAAATATGTATGCAGGATGCTTTAGGCAAATAATGTGGCACAGAGTGGCTCCACAGTAACAATGCAAGCACTCTGGTCTATGTCATGCCTCCTCCTTGACATTGCAGAAATAATCCTTTTGGGCCCTAAATTACTACATCTGCACTAATAGTGTTATTAACAAAAATGGGCTTGCTTCTTCTTAGAGCTAGCCAGGCTACTCTGTATTGAAGAAAACTATGCCAAACCACCTTTCTTCAAGAGAAGAATGCTTATTTTAAGTCATCCTTGTTTCTTCCTGTCACCTTCTGTAATTATTTTTTTTTTTTTTNGTATTGTCTGAGCTGGCCTTTTTGCATGTTCCAGACTTGTCTATGCTTTTTTCTGTTTTTAAACATAAACAACAAGGAGGTATAAGCATTATTCTTCTGAGGCTTTGCTCCAATAAATTATAAAATGCTTGTCTAATAAAAAAAATATTTTACTTGGTTCCGGTGAAAGTAAGAGGAAACATTTTAAATGGGAATGTTCTTTTTTACTGGTAGATGGATGTTAGAATTTTTTTCCTCTGGAATGTGTTATTTGAAAGATTGTATTAAATCTGAGGAAAAGATTTACTGTTAAGTTAAAAAAAAAAAGTAAAGACCCTTGCTTCTGTCATGTAATCTTTTTGTTCTCTTTATTAGCATCTACTCTTAAAGAAGATCAGAAATCTCGAATAGAGAAAAATCTCATAAAAGTTCTGATGGTAAGTGGCAGAACTCCAACTACCCTTTTAAATAATCATGACAGTGGTCAGTGTCTAATAACCTTCTTTTATTGTTCTTTATAATTATTTGCCTGTATACAGAATGAAAGTCCTGATCCTGAACCTGATTGTGACAGTGCTGCTGTGAAAGCATCACAGAAATTGTGGGCTGACCGTGTTTCCTTGGCAGGCAGCAATATTTTTACAATAGAAGTCCAAGATTTTATACCATTTGGTAAGTTAAAAAGCAAGTTTACACCACATCACCACATCATAAATTTGGATACAGTTATACCTTGAAAATTTGGATGAAAATAGGAAGGGTGTATTAAAACTAACAGAGTATTCCAGCCTTGCTCTGTTCTTTGTCTAAATCAACAAGATAAGAAATAATGGCAGAAGTCGGTGATCTCTTATCCCTGATATGAATTACTAAACAATTCCCTGCTTTGTGAAAGACTTCTGACATTGTGGTGTGCTTTGAAATAGGACTCTGAGGGAAGAGGGCAGAATGTGTGAAAGAAATATTTGCTATTGGAAAGGGGCGTGAGTGGCATCCGAGTGTACAGGACTATCTGTTTTCTGCTGGACATCTGTATGTCCTCTGTGAAGGTTTTGGCCAAGTGCTGAAAAGTGGCTTTCTGTGACAGTGTTAGTAGCCAAATTTGTCCACTTGCAAAACAGAGTTGAAAGAGTATACACAGGACAATTCTTGCCACAGTCATCTCAGGAGTGTGCTTCTGGAATTTAATGTTGTAGTTTGTTTAACACCTACTTCTTGTTTTTTTTTTTCTTTTCCTTTCTTTTTTAATTCCAGTACAGTGCAAAGCAAAATTTCTTGCTCCTAGTTTTCACGTTGATGTTCCTGTGCAGTTTGACGTATACTTGAGAGCTGATTGTCCTCATCCTATCAGATTTTCTAAGCTGTGCATCAGTTTCAGTAATCAGGTACCTGTGTTTTAATTAGCTGTGGCCTAGTGATAGAAACTGATAATAAGACTGAAATAGCATTTTATTGGTTTTAAACATTAAATTTTTTTTCCCAAAAATTACTTATACTTAAGCTGAAATATTTTTGGATTTTTAATGCATTAGCTATTGCTTTTGATAAGTATATTGATACTGGAATAAGACTCTAAAAAGCAGTTTGAGTCATTCATCTGTCATATCTGGGTTTTTTTAATGAAGCTTGCTCAAGTTTCAGAAGGATCACTTTAATGTCTTATTCTTCTGATTCATAAAGTTATATTAATACAATGGATATCTTGTGTTAGAAAACTGGAGTGTGATTACTTGCTTGTGTAACTTTGGTATTGTGTAAAATGAGAAAAGACCGTACAGTTTGATCCAGTAACACAGAGCCTTATATTGCCATTGCTCTCTAAAGATATTTTCCATCTGAATGTATCAACCTTTTGCCTCACTCCCCATTGTAGGATTACAACCAATATTGTGTTGTAGAAGAAGCCTATCAGAAAAGTGATATTCTAGAACAGTCATCACAAGGAACAATGTGCTTAGTGCCTGGCAAAACAAGAAAGTTCTCTTTCAAATTCGTTGCAAAAACCGAAGATGTAGGGAAGAAGATTGAGGTTTGTCCATTTGTTTTGTACCCTTCTTACTATTACATATAATGAACTCAAACTACAATGTGCCTCTAATCTGGCACCAGTTAAAAAGTCACTTGCAGTTCCGAATGTCTGAATTCTTGAAACTGAGTGTCAAAAGTGAGTGAAACTATTGAAAATGACAAAACACAAAGAAACCACAAAAATTGAAGAACTGTTTCAATGAATTTTTTAACTTTTTGTTTTTGATATGTACACCACTTAAAAAGTGAGTGGTGGTATAGTACTTTGGGAGGGTAGGAAATTGCAGCCTATTACACTGCTTGCACTGAACATGTATACTTTTTCCACTGGTATTTCATTAAATGAAGTCCTGGGGTGGTGAGCTCCTCAGTCTCCAAGCTGTCAGAAGCTTTTTGATGTACATGTGTTCTATGTTTGTGTATGTTGGAAAACTATACTCCTACAACAGGTGGTCAGAAGACTCGCCAATAGGTGTTTAAATTTGTGTCTATCAGATCACTTCTGTGGATTTGATCCTGGGAAGTGAATCTGGCCGCTGTGTGATTCTGAACTGGCGAGGAGGAGGGGGAGATGCTTCCTCTTCTCAAGAAGCGTTGCAGGCAGCACGGTCCTTCAAGCGAAGACCTAAGCTTCCAGACAATGAAGTGCACTGGGACACTTTGACTATTCAGGCAAGCACGATGTGAGTAACTGGGGTTCCAAACTGGTCTTTTTTTTTTTTTTTTTTTTTTAATTGTTCCCATCACATTGTTTTTCAGGAGTCGCACATCTTAGTTTAATAGACCACCAGTTGTAGGAACTTTCTTAAACTACAGGGTGCTTTAGCCTCCTTTAAACTAGGCTTAAAAGCAAGTTGTTTAAGAAAGATACAATAACTGAGTCTTTTCTCTTAAAGGATTATTTCTAGAGTGCCGAACATTTCTGTTCAGCTCCGTCATGAACCTCCTGCCCTGACTAACGAAATGTATTGTTTGATTGTGACAGTCCAGTCACATGAGGAGACAGTGGCCAAAGATGTCAAGCTTACGGCAGGTTTAAAGCCAGGTATTTGGGATTATTTTCTTTTAATCCAGTAGTCTCATAATTGACTCCTTTTTGTGGATGCAGTGCAGAGAAATATAGTAAACTGTTTTCTCACAATAATTAAAAGCCAAACCAAAGTAAAAGTTGGGAATGATGAAATACCAGTGGTAAGAACAACACCTAGAAGACTCATACAGTTATGATTATTTTAACCACTGCTTGTCTGTGGTGCTTACATGAGTATTTTCAGAATATAAATCTTTACAAGTTTGAAATAAAACATGAAAGCTTTTGTATTCCTTTCAAGCTTTTTATTCAGTATGCTTGTAACTAAAATTTTCTTTTCCCCCAACAGAAAGGGGGAAAGCTGAAAAGCTGAGCTGAAAGCACTAGACAGTGCTAGATATATGTTTTCTAAGTATAAACTTTGTGAGTTTTCTCTCACACCCATCCTTCTTTTTTTTGTTTTCTTTGCCCCGGACAACATGATTTGGTTTTTAAACCACTTGAAATTTGGGGAACAATGGAGCGCTGCAGCAGTATTTCTTAGAAAGCAAAAGAAAAAATGCAAATATTGTATGTCTAAGTCCTAGCTATCTGTATGTAGATAATGCTGACAATTTTCAGTGTGTGAGGCACAAATGTTATACTCAGTATGCCTCTTTGTAGCAATTATCCTGAAAGGCAAAAATATTTTTAAGCCACTAGCATATAGGGTGCCATGTGTTCTGAAATACAACCTTGTTTTTTATAGAGTTGTATGGTTCATTAAAGTCAGTGGAGTATTCTTGAAACTTGTTTAATTGGATATTTGGGCTTGGCTCCTGAAGCAGTGTTTAATACCTGGTCTTTGTTTTTCTTAATGTTTTTTCCTTGCTTGATCTAATCTCTTTAACATGGAATATGCAAGGTCAGTGTGGGTTTGCTGATTGCATTAAAAGAACAATTGAAATCTGACATTTCATTTATTGGGAGGGTGATGTATTTTCCACACTTGTAGCTCTTTGGCAAGATGTGGCTTGTTTTGCTTTGAAAATTATCCTATGTAGTTGCAGTAATGCCATTATTCTAGTTAAGCTCTGACTGAAGAGTGGTGTCATTTAACATCTATACATTTCTTTTTATGTATTTTCAACATTGACTTGAAAGAAAAGTTTTAAAAATATGTGAAATCATTAAACCATGTTCTTGAAAGCAAAAGAATCACAGAACAGTGAAACTGCCTTTCTACTTTGTTATAGAGTGTCAAGAAAAACTTGGATCACATAATCCTGTTGTGTTACATAGATGGTAGGGAACATGATTTCTGATATGATTTCTGATTTTTGAGATTTTTTTTTCCTGACCCAAAGAAATGAAACAAACTTGCAAGGGTGCAAATGCTTCAACTTCGAAAATTTTGAGATGTCAAATCTATCTTCTGCTGGTGCTTTTGAAAGATTCTTAAAAAAAATTAGCTGTTAATTCCTCATGCATTGCTTTTTGAGATTTTTTTTTTTTTTAAACTTTGTCATCGTTTTCATGATTTAGTGATGTAAACCTATGTGGATATGAACACTGTTTGTATTTTAATCCTAGGGCAAGATGCCAACCTGACTCAGAAAACTCAGGTGTCTCTTCATGGAACAGATGCATGTGATGACTCTTTTCCTGCACTGCTTCCTGATATCCCTGTAGGAGACTTGCAACCAGGGGAAAAGGTCAAGGCTTAAAACCTTATCTCACTCAAGAAAATAGGGACCAACTAATAAGACTCCCTCAGACAGACTTCAGTTTACTTTCTGATATCTGAACCAATGAGTTAAATGCTTATGGCATATTTTGCCTACTGTTTACATACAGTTTAGTATTCCTTTAATGAGATACCTTATTCTCCAATTTAGTCCAAAAGGTAATGTTTTGAGTTTGATGATACAGCTGGGAAATATGAAATAAGGAGACTAATTTCAATTGCTAATGAAATGCACGGCTTAATGGACAGTGAATAATAGTCAGCAAGTGTGATTCAAGATGGTAGAGGATCAAATATGCACTGAACTGAAGTTGTGACTAGCAAGTTAGAAGTTGGTTGTGTCATATATTGCCCAGTTATGGTTCTTTTTTTGTATTAAGTAACAGACAAGCATCTGGAACAAACAAATCCAGTGAAGCAGCTGGAGTTGTGCTGCTCTGGTTAAAATCATTCACTGCATGATCCAGATTGTGCATTGTAGGCGATACATTATGGTCAAAATAATACCCATTCTGCTGTTGCTCTGTTGGACCAAGTCAGATGATTAAGAACTTTTGGACAGCTCTAGGCCTAATTAATGTAGCTTACATATAGCTCATAGATTGTCCTTTATTTTGCAGCTGGAAAAACCAATATACATCCGTTGTGGAACAGTTGGTGCAAGAATGTTTCTGTTCTACATTTCTTACTTAATCAACACTGTTGTTGAGGGGAAAGAAATTCTCTGCAGGTGTCACCGGGTAGGTTTTGAAGATGCACTATTTGCATTTTATATGGATGAATTTGGGAAATGCAAGAAATATTCCAAAAGCTGTAATTTTGAGTATCTTAGTACCCTTTCCAGGAGATAGACTAAATGCTGAATCAGCAGTATGGTAGCCCTTTTTAGCATGAGCAGTTCCATAATTATTAGCAGAAGAAAAGTTTTCTATATTTATTCATAAATATCTTTAAAGATACATTCTTCTCTCAAAAAATAATGATTAAAAGTAACTTTAATGATCTTTGACATCAATAGCCGGGCCTGAAGCTGAGTATAACTTTTTTTTCCTCTCTTCTTCCCATCCCTTTTGTTGCCTATAAAGGATGAAACTGTAACCATAGACACAGTATTTCCTTTTGATGTTGCTGTCAAATTTGTCTCCACAAAGGTATGTCTTCAGAAAGTAGTTCATGTTTTTGGAATCACAGTACTTTGGAGTCACACCCTGTTTAGTTAGAAATAGTCAGAGCTTGTGTGTGTCTTGACAGCTGGAGCACTTGGACAGAGTATTTGCAGATATACCATTTTTACTGATGACGGACATCCTGAGTGCCTCTCCTTGGCCTCTCACTATTGTAACAAGCCAGTTACAGCTGTCAGCTTCCATGACCCCAGTAGATCAACTGGAATCTTATGTGGAGAATGGTAAGTTTTCTTAGAGTATGTTCTCTATCAGGAGGACACTTTTTGCATAAATTTGGAGTAATAAAGGGGGGCTTTAAATAGTTTTTGTTTATTGAACTGTAAGTAGAAGAAAGCTATTTAGTAGTTTAGTTGCTTGCCATAATACAACTTGGACAGCAGCATGCTTTAAAATGTAGTTCTGCTTCACTAGGTCAACTAAATAGACTTGGATGATGGATGGTAAACTAAATTCTAAATATAATAGACATGACAGAAAGCACCTGAAGTGCTATTCTTAGATATCCATGTTGAAAGATAACTCAATAATTCCAGTTTTTCTGAGCCATATATACTTTCTGGAATGCAGACACTTTACCATGTGGTAGAGGCAGTATCCAAAAGCCAGTGATCCATGTCCGTGATTGCAGTTACAAAATTGAAAAATATAAAGAGCTAGAAAGGCTATAAAGAGCAACCAGTAGTAACCATATTTTTTTTTTTAAATGTTACCACAGTTTAGTAACTTATTACTTAGATTTTGAAAAGTTACCTTGAACATCTCAGCCATTAGAACTGCAGTGTGTTAGCGTTAAAGTTAAATAAATGAAGTACTTAAAAGCAGAGCTGATCCAAAATCTTCCAACAAAACATTGTCTTTGCATTTGTAGCATCAGAGATGTGAATTATGTGTTCTGTCAAAACTTTGGATCCAATGAAATATTCTGGGTGGCTGCCTGACTGTGGAGCAGCTGTCCACTCATGTAAACAAAGACTTGCAAGGCTCTACTTGCTCTGTTGATCCAAGGGTTGCCTGTCAAAAAGCAATTATTTTCCAAGTCTTTAGTCTTCAAACTATGATATTTCATCTTCAGCTCTGGCATCTTGTGCTTCATGGCTTCTGGTTGATGCTTCTAAAGATTTAAGTGCCAGGACATACGAACCCTGAAAATACCAACTGTTCAGTTGACCATCTTTTGATTGATGGGTTTTTTTTAAATATTAAATTTTGAAAGACTGAAACCTATTTTCTTAATACTTTTTTAAAATCACTCTCTACATGAAAAGGCACTATTTTTTTTTAAGTTTGAGTGGAGATAAAGAAAAAGAATAAAAATAACTCAGTTTCATTGAAAAGCCAATAGATTTTTCCTGTATTCCTTCTCTTCCCCAGTTCTCGTCTATTTGAGAGGGAGAGGGGATGTATCCATGTACATTTTAATTTTCAAGCATTGGAGGCATCTTATGCCGATGTCTTGGAATCTGCTGTAGAAGTGTGGAATTTGAATTGGCATTGTTTTGCTCTTTGTGTGTTTATGAACTCTAAATATGCAGTGATTCATTCTATGCAGACATTAAAGATATTATAACACTGTTCAGAAAGTAAAGTGATGTATATTTGTGTACACTAACTTTTCATGTATTGGAATACTTCCCAATCTATTGGATTTATACCTTTTGTAGGTATACTTTGCAAAGCACTTCAAAAGCCTTTCTGGCTGAATGCTTGTTTTTGTGTCTCATTCCATTTCTAGACTTGGTGGCTTAGGCTGTTACTATGCTTTGATTTTAAACAAAATCTTGCTGATAGTTGTTTTACAGACAGGTGAGAGTGCCAGTGAGTGCTTTTGTCTTCGATGTCCGCCAGTTACTAATGCTAGCGGAATGGCAACTGGGTGTTATATAATCTCCTGGAAAAGGTAAGCATCTCTTGGCCCTGATAAGGAAAGGAAGTAAGCTGATTTGTTTTTAGGAATTATAGTGAGTTTTTGGGTTTGGTTTTTTTTGGGAATGGGAAGGAGTGCACAAAACAGAGTTTTGTATTTTCTTGTAACAAGCCCTCTGTAGACATTGGACTTACTAATTGCTATTTCGTTTGTATACTTACTTGATGCTTTGTCATAAAGTGTTTAACATGGTCTGCATTTCACTTGTTCCTGCAGAAGTTCGCCTGTGGAAAGTGTACCTGTTGTTAACACAGTCATCACCCTACCACATGTGATTGTAGAGAGCATTCCCCTCCATGTTAGTGCAGGTAATATTAATTTAGCAACATGCATGTCCCAATTAGAATTTTGAAGACTGCCAAAATTTTTACAGCACCCAGAGTTTCCATTTACTGTAGCAAAATACAGAAAAGTAGTGTGCTAGAGAAAGAATTGCCTCAAGGCTTGTTCTTCTTTCCCCACTTGATGGGAAGAGGAGGTAGGTAGTCAGACAAATGTGTTCTCCTAAAAGCTGTCAGTGGAGCTGTCATAATGATTGACCTGTGTTATGTGGCACACAGAGACTGGAGTTACCTCTGCTGATGCTGCCTTCCCAGTAGGTTTCTCTAGATGCCTAGGGTAACAGTTGTTCCATCCACCCACATTCTGGGTGCATCCCAGGAAGGAACAAACTGGAGATCTGGAGATGCTTGTTGGCAGGTGAAATGTTTCTCTTCTAGCACTTCACCTGCACAAGAACAGAAGGGGGTTGAAATGCTCACCAAACACACATAATTTCAATGCTTTCCTTGAGTTGGTTTCATTTGTACTGAGATTCTTCCATTATCCTCCTATCCTGTTATACTTTGAAGGAGCTTCCTGACAGTATCTGATTAGATTTTGTTAAGCTGAAAATAGCAACAATGCAAGTGACTTCCTAGTTAGGATTCTTAGGCAGTGTTAGCAGCTGGGAGGTTTGTAACTAGATGTTGAAACATGATACTGAAAAACTGTAATGAAGTTGTGTTCTGTTGTTTAATCCATTTCTAAAAGAACTTGTCAGAAGTGCTTTAGATGCCTAGTTGTTGTATCTTTTTTTCTGAACTTTTCACTGCTTTTTGCAATTCACTTTTTTTTTCTTTTTTTGAGTGGAATTTGAAGATGTGTTTTGTATTTGAAATTGCTTGTTTTCTTTCCAAAGATCTACCATCATTTGGTCGAGTCAGAGAGTCCTTACCTGTCAGGTATCACCTGCAAAATAAGACCAATTTAGTCCAGGATGTGGAGGTGTCCGTGGAACCCAGTGATGCCTTCATGTTCTCTGGCCTTAAACAGGTACAGAATCATCACATCCACTGATCCTGCTGGTTTATCTGGTAGCGAAGAGTGCATTGATTAGACTTACACTGATGTACAGAGAGGACAAACTCTTTTTTTTTTTAAGATGTTGAAAGTATGGTAAATTCTGTCTGGAAGAATATATGAATGCAGACTTCATTTTAAAAAGGCTAGATGGAAGCCTGTCTAGGAGCTGTTTGTCTTGTCATTTATGGGTGACACGGTGTTTCAGTATAGAAGTAATAGTTTAACCAGAATTAGAAATTAGTTGTATTCTTTCCAGCTTCAGAAAGTAACCATTGCATAAATAGAAAGTAAACAGAGCTTTTGGACACAGAACTTACCTATGGTTGTGGCTTTCTTGTCTTCCTTTTTTAAGATCCGACTAAGAATCCTTCCTGGCACGCAGCAGGAAATGTTGTATAACTTCTATCCTCTGATGGCTGGGTATCAGCAGTTACCTTCTCTTCATGTTAACCTGATGCGATTCCCGAACTTCACCAATCAGTTGCTCAGGCGTTTCATACCAACACACATTTTTGTAAAGGTAAGGCTGTGAGGAGTGATTTGTGTTTAAAGGCTCCCTGGCTGATCAGATTTTGGGGACAACTACCCCTGCTGTGTTCAAAGCTGAATGTCTCTAAGCAGACCAAAATATCCAGCTTGTAACAGGGTTACTCGCTTTGAAAAATGTTGTGTTGTGCATGGGTGATGTCAACCAAAATCTTCAGGAAATCTGTTTCAGTGCAGTATGTATTTTGTTACCACTAGTTGAATGAACTGAATGTGCTTGTCATGTCCCTGTTGTTCTGTTCCATGTCTCACTCTGTAAAATAGCCTCTGTTTTGAGCATAGTAGAGGGAGCTAAATAATCAAATCCTATTAATATCATAATTCATAACACTTCTGAAAAAGGTGTGAGCAACCCATATGACTAGGTTCAGAGACACTGTAGCATCCTACACCTCCCTAAATAACTTTTTAAAACACATTCTGTAAGTGAATCAGTCTAGATTTTTTTTCATAAGTGGTATAACTCTGAAGACAGTCCAATCATGCCATGAAAAACTGATTTTTTGAATTCTTAAGAATTATTTAAATCCATTTGCCCAAAACAGTGCCTTCTTATTCCTCTGCTGCTGTCTCCAGAATATTTTGTTCACTTTTTGTTCAGACTCTTTACAAGTAAGGAGCCCAAAGACTTGTTTATATGATTTGAGATGGACTTGTTCAGACATCTGTAATCATGTTTCTAGGAAACGGACCTGGCGTTATTTCAATTTTGTTTTAACCAAAAAA
>PYHW01010620.1:5854856-5903805 GCA_013186435.1 Turdus rufiventris | reverse complement strand
TTGTGAAAAGATAAAGAACAATGCCCTGCCTGGTTTCAATGGATGGCCCATTAGCAGAATATCTGCTGTGGAGATAAGGATCACTGCCACCACCCTCAACAGATGGTGATAGAACAGATACCTTTTATCACACTCTGTATTGTAACTATAATTGGGTGTGGCTTATAATCGTGAAATTACTGTAAATAGAAGAGACTTTTTTTTCTCAGAAGCATGCTGTTTGTTAAACTCCTGTGGACTCTCCAGCTTCAGAGTTCTCTGCTTTTGCTTTGGAGTTGTCAGAACCTCAGAAAACCTTATTGTAAGGGTGCCTTTTCTTCTTTAAAACTTCTTCCTTGCTCTCTTCTGTCTCTAATGATGCTGCTTAAAATTCCTTCAAGAAACTGTCAGTCTAATTCCTGTTTTACACACTGATAATTATCAGCTTCCTGTACTGCAGTAATGCTTAGAGCTCTGATCAGCCAGGCCTTGTGCTAAGCTGTGCAGATGTGTGTTGAGAAGGCATTTAACAGGGCAGTTGAGGAGCTGAGGCTTCTACCAAGTTCTCACGGGGGCAAACTGAAATTTCAGTTTGTGCCACTATTGGAAACCTTTAGGAGAAGGATAAGCTTAATACTACACTTGGGTACCAGAGCTATGCTGGCAACACAGTGTATTGTAGAGTTGGTTTCCTAGTAGTCTGTCTTTTCTGTCTGGGTGTGGTTTTTTTGGTTGAGTTTTTGAGGGGAGTTTATTTGTTGGCTTGTTTTGTTTTGTTTTTTTAATTCTCTGTCTTTATTTTCTTAAAGCCTCAGGGTCGTCAAGCAGATGACAACTCGATTGCAGCTGCATAACTTTGAGACCTGTACTTCTGCACTTAAGGAAATGTGATGTTGCACAGAATGTGTAAAGCTCACTTTGGAAACATGGCTTTGATCAAACCATAAGAATTAAATTTTATTTTGAAATTACAACTCTTAGCAGAACTAATGTTTAAAAAAAAGCTAGTGTTTCATAGACTTTCTTTAAGGAATAAACATGTGGGGAAATCTTGGTGCTTTATTTAACGGGAACATTCTTTTGAAGTTAATTTTGAATGTCAAGTTCTTAAAAGTGTTATTGAGGCATATTAAATGTCTTGAGTATTTAAATGAAGAAATGCTAATTCATTTGACCAAACCTGAAAGATGTTTTCACAGTTAACAGTTTAAGTGTGAAGTTTGTATTTACTATTAGAGATTTACAACATTGAAAATTATCATTTTTTACAGAAGTTTGTCCTGTGCCACTTGTGTTGAAGACAGCAGGTTGTGCAGTAGCACTGTAAAGTACAACTGGTTACATCATACTGTTGCAATTGAGCAGCTTACTAGTCCTTTAAAACCATAACTATTTCTCCTGGGTAAGCCATACATCTGATTTTGAATTCAGCAGCTGGTCTAAAGAACAGAGATTGTCATACCAGTTGGACCATCCAACCTGGAGCTGATGTGGTTTGGGGTTACTTTTGCACACACAGTTTCCAGATTAAATTCATGTCCTGATAGTCTCCTGCTGTGTGGATTTAAAAAAAAAAAAAAAAAAGACATCCTACTGTTGTACAGCTCTGGATGAACTGGTGTGTAAAGTACAGTAAAATATGTATATATAAAAAATTGCATTGTGAAAATTTGCATTGTTTAACTTTCTAAATAATTACATTTTGATTGCTTGGGAAATACCTTATTTATTGTCAAAGTGAAGTTCTAATAAACTGCTTGTGATGGAGTACTTTTGAAACTGTCCCTTACTGCAGTGCTTTCACAGTTTTGTTTTTTTTTTGTAACTCTGATCTCGCTTGTGAACTGATGCATCCATCTATGGCACTGAAATCCAAAATAACAGCTGTGATACTTGAAGGAAAGCATGAGTGAAGTCCTGAAAAAATGTGTGAGGATATACTGTTTTTCTATGGAGTGCAGACGTATCAGGGTTTTTCTAATGTATAGATGGGGATAAGATGACGACTGACAAACTGTGCTGGGAAGAACAATTTAATCTTCCTTATTCTTTGTTGAAATGTACTGAACTAAATGGCAGTCATGGAATAGGCATCTTATCTTTCTCTCTTTTTAAGAGTGGAAAATGTGTTTCTTTTCCAGATATTTTTTTCTCTTAAGTAGCCACTCAGGTTGCAGCAGTGCTGGCACCTCTGTTACTGCTTCTTAAAAGACATGTTGATGCAAGTAGTGTAAGTGTTTGGTGGAGAATTGGGTGCCTTCCCCCACCCCCAAAACAGTCTAACAGTGGTTTTTATCCCTTTGAGAAAGGGGATGGCATAAAATACTTCCATGTTACAATAAAGTTAAAGTCTTAAGGGAATTGTGTAAATACATTCCTACTTTAAATTGTGAGTAGTAAGAATAATATGGAGATACAGAAATGCAGGCATATCCCACACCATGGAAAAAGCTTGCTACTTTGCCACAGTTGCAATTCCTGTGTTTTCATTCACAAGGGGAATCTTTTCTTGTTTCATATGATCTTACTAGAGCTGTAAACACTACAAAGCAAATATTTTTGTGTTAATTGTCTCTAAAATGCTAGGCACACCTTTTATGCTATGTAAATGACTGATGTGAATGAAAACATGCAGCAAGCAGGAACCACCTTGTTAAAAATGCTCGAGAAGTGATTAATGATGACTATCTTTCTGACTCATAAGATTCTAATGCTGAGGGGAATGTTTGTGATTCATAACCCAAATCCCTTTGGAAGTCTTAAGGAGATATATTCACATATATTTCAGTGTAAGTGCAATTTTTTTATTATTTACTGTATTTTGATGAGCACCATTCACACTTCAATGTATACTACATAAATATAGTCTATTTTAATTGGAACTAATTAAGTGTTCTAGAAAAGAGAAGCTACTTATAGACTAGTTTAAAAATAGCTTTCAGGAAAAAAAGATTGAGATGAACATGTTCAAACTGCTTCTGAACTGGAGACCTAGCACTGTTGTTTCTTCCCCTTTTATGCTACGTGGTGCATAAGAGGGGGAGAACTTGACCCATTTCAATCCTTGGGAGGGAAAGAACATTTCCCATCTCTGACCTGGCCTACAGCAAAGTCTGGTGTGGAGAAAGTATTCTGTTCCTTCTTCATTGCTTCCAACTACTAAACTCTAGTTATAGGAAGTTAAGGAAAAGTGAAGGTTTAAAAGGAAGATTTTAATCTTATATTCATTTCTAGGGTCTTGCATGAAGTATTCTCAGACTGTTGATTTATAGAGGAGTTTGACGTTCTACCAGCTTCCTTTTTGCATGTCCTAATGTACAAGTTATTTCTATTCATGCTTTCTCTGTCTTCCCCTGTGAGATTGGAAGCCCCTTAGGGGTAAGAATACTTCTACTAGGACCTTTCTTCAGGTTTGAGGTTACTGGTTCTAAAGTAGGAAGAAGAAAAAAAAAATCTCAAAAGCATCACCCTCCTTAAATGTCCTCTGCTGCTTCATTTTCTAAAAACAATGAGCTCCTGCTCCTTCATGTCTTTTCAGGGAAGAATTTAGGCTAAAGGAGAGCAACGTGGGTATCTTACAACAAAGTACCTTCTCCATCCTCCTCCCGGGATGGTTTTGACAAGAGACTTCTAGGGCTAAGAGAAGCAAACTCTAGAGATGAAGAAACCTAGTAAAAGTGTTAAATACCACCTAGAACCTGTTTTCTCCTGCTAAATTTGAGGGCTAGCATGTAGCTGGGCTGCATCTGTCTGCTTGTAAAAATCCACAGAGCTGACTTCAGATAACATAGATACAGACTCATCCCAACTTACTGCAGGATGGTCAAAACTTATCCCAACTGTTCTCTACTTTTGGATGTCAGCAATTTTTTCTACTGGCAAGAATGTCATCCAAGCAGAATGTGACTCGCTGCCTTTCCCTTTGCTGCCAGAGAGGGCTCGGCAGCAGAGAGCTCACTGCTTTTCAAGAAAATTATTTGAAGGTTCCCTTCACATTCAGGCAGTGGCTTTCCTGTTTGCTTGCTTGCCCATACAAATAGGTGCTGGCTTCCAGAGGGCACTGGAGCCTTCTGTTTGATGTCTGTATGTTGTATTGCTTGAGACCTTTTTCTCAAAGTTCTGCAAATTTCCTTTGGAATCAACTCTGATTTCTATGTTTAGTCAGGGAACTAACTGGTCTCTGCCTTTCCAGGGTCCCAGAACTCTGTGACTGGAATGTCCTTGGCACCTTGGATGCCAGACATGCCTTAGCTTTCTGCTTGTTCCGGGCTAAGTACTCCTGTGAAAACCCTAAGTACTCCTGTTCTACAGTAAATTGTGTTGGAACCGTCTGTGAGATTGTGCTTGCCTGTTTCTGTGATTAAAGCCTTCTATGAGATAGCTCCCTCAGCCTTGGACTAGGAGTGAATACTGCTTGGCATTGTGCCACGTGGAAACATGAATATTCACCCTTTTGCTGTAGAAATACCTAGGCATGGTGTAGGGCTCAGGGAAGTTTCTGAAACTTTTCTTCGTTTACCCCACAGAGGGTGGTGGGTGCTGTGACTGTGCAGTGCAGCAGGGTGAGGTATGGGGACAGCAGCCTTTGTGAAGCGCAGTTTTAATTTGGGATAGGTAAGGAATAAATGTTGCAAATAATAATAGGAATTAATAAGGTTTTAGGAAACTAGAACTCTACGTGTCTCGGTGTTTTTCTGCCAAAGAGATGGCAAGTGTTGAAGTGAATCCAGGCATTTATGTATTTGAATAAAAGTTTAAAATATCCCAAAGATTTATTCAAGACAATATTAATTCCCTCACCTGAACAAGATGTAAAGGTTTTATTCTAGTTATTTTTAAGAAAATTATGTCAAATTTTCTATGGCAGATGTCTGTATAATTTGCTGACTAACACGTTACTGTGCAAAGGCAATCAGGTTTGTATGGCCATTCTTGTAGGATGTGTTGTATCAATGCAAAACTATGTTAACTATATGTGTGTTGGTTACTATCATCTCAATTTGCCAGTGGGATGGGAAGATCTGAGAGTCAGAAATTTATCCCTGGAAAGTAAAGTGAAAGATATGGATGACATATTTTTGCCTGCTTTTAGAAGTTGCTAAGAAGTATCTGATTCCATTGGGATGTTCAAAGCTGACCTTAAGGCTGAAGTTTCAGTTAATCTTTCTAGAAGTCTAACTGTTCCTCCTCCAACAGTATTTTTACTTTAGAATATGTACATACTTTCCCCATGTAAATGATTTTGCATACAAAAGTTTAATTTTCTGTCTTATCTGTACTCTAGAAATTACTGTGGGGTTTTTAATGCTTTAAAACAGGTACAGGTAAATCTTGAACTTGTAATTTTTACTTGATTTTTTTTTTTGCTAACCAGTATTTAAACTACTCATTTCCCAAAGTATTTTAATAAGTAATTAACTGAAATATGTTGAATCCAGTTATGTAGTTTTTATGTTTGCATACATGTATATGTACTCATGCCTGTGTATGCCAGTGAAATAAATAATTTCCAGTAAAACAACAATGAATACCCAAATGAGGATAAAACCCCTTATATTTCAGTTCCCTGACCCACACAGAAGACATTCCAATAGCCTACAGCTTGGGATGAACTTAGCCTGATTTTTCTTCGATATTTGATTTCATGAGGTCCTAATAGAAATGTTCTTGGCACCTGTTTTCATGAGCAGTAGAAGTGGGGGTGGCTGTCTTGCACCCTCAGCCAGGGGTATTCCAAGTGCCTCCTCCAGCCCTAAAGTGTAAACAAAACCATGGAACTGCTTTACAGCAGCCAGTGCTTCATCCCTCCAGAGTCACCAGCTGTAAGCCTGGCCTAGGCACATGTGTAGATAAATAGATATATACATCCTCTATTTAGTAGCTGACATCAAGGAATCCCACCTCAGCATCTCCTGGAAACTTGGGACTGGGACATATGTGCTCAGTAATGGATTGCTTTCTCAAAATAATCTACCAGTGACTGTGCAAACACTTGTAATAATAAATATCAAAGCACACATTCTAATTACAGAGGGTAGAAAAATAGAAATGTACTCAAAGATATCGGAATGTTCCCTGCTTAGTTTTCCATACAATGGTTTCCCTGGGCACCAGCATTAGGAAGTTATAAAGCAAAATAAAGTTATTTCAGTCCAGTTTTCAAGCACCAGCCTCTTTCTAACAGGAAAATTGTTAATTCTTCTCTATCTACTACACAATCACTTTGTAAGATAAGATGTTTGAAAGATATTTACCTGTCTGGAAGGTAGCAGAGAGGTTAGACAAAAGTTATCTTTAGTAAAATCTCACTGTGTCTTGGGGTCACTGCTCTTCCACTGAAGACTTTCATGTGGCTAGCCTAACAATTGCTTGCACTAATTTATGACCTCAAAGATACCACTTAGAGTGGATTTGGACTTGAGATCAACTTTTAGTTCAAATACTCTTATAGCCCAGGAACAAAAGGGATGCTGATAAGAATGAATGATGAATTCAGTGAAGGAGTTTTCAAGTAGTGAGAGAAAAAATGCTCCTATCCCCTATGTACTACTGTGTACACCAGCTAATTTTAACAGAAATGTTTTCCCAAGTCCTGGGTTGGTTATTTTTCCCTAAGAGCTCATGTTTTATTCAGGAGCAATCTGATACTGCTCCACTTCCTGGAAAGGAGCTGTGCCCATTTGCACCCGGGGAGACTGGCATGATATTCTTTGGGCCACGGTTACTCCATGAGATGACGCATGCACGGCTTAGCAGAGCACATGGGATTTACCTGGGATTTCTAGAGGAAAACCAGCATGAGTTATATGCATGATCAGTCATGAGCTATCCATGATGAGCAGAGGGCATAGTATTTTCTGAAGGGAAATAGAGATGTACAGCTATGATTAAGCTTTGTGTTTGTTACTGTAATGCAAATCATTGTGGTAAACCTTGGCTTGTGATTGCTTCCCTATTTCTAGGTAAATTAATTTGATATTTTATTACTTTATCCATGTGAGATCTACAAATTCAGGCTGTTTGAACTCTGCTGTATGACATTATTGGAAGTAACCTGCCTTCTTAGGCTGTAAAACCAATGACTATTTCCTAAAAACCACCATCAGGATCTCTTGGAATTTCCTCTACCCCATCCACATAGGCTGGAAGGAAGACTGGTTTGCTTGAAAGGTTAATACAGGGGAAAACTAAATGCTGAAGTCTGTAATGGTGAAACAGCGTGAAAGAAAAACCCCAGAGGCCATAGAAAGGGGACTAGTCAAGGAATCCTGAGAATTGTAGATTAGGAGTAGTGATGACTCCCTAAGTACTTTTGCATGCTTTGGGAGCCTGAAGAAGCCTTGCTTGAAGCTGTGAACTTCAAGAAGAGGGATGATCCAGCCATCCCCTCTTTACCCTAGCCTAGATGCCACCTCCCTCCTCTCCTTCTTATCCTTTGGCGATGGGGAAGAAGTTAACGAATGGAAGCCAAACTCCTAGGACTACCTAAACCAGCACTGGTGGAGCAGTGGGTCTGCCAGGACATTCTCAAGTGAACTTCTTCCATCCTTAGTTTTTGTGCCTGCTGGGTACTCCTGTTGATTTTCTGCAGTCAGCTGTATCCTTTCAGGTTTCCCCTAAGACTGCCCACAGCTAAGGATGAGGGGCAAGACTCAGTGCTCTCTGCCTGAGCCCCACAGATGGCCACGAGCTTCATTCACATTGCTCTGCGTGTCAAAAAGATCAGGTTTGGAAGCAAAAGCTGCTGAGGCTCAGATCAGCAGCAAACCCAACTGTTCCTGTTCCCCTCTGTACAGCACCATCCAGTGGCACCTGCTGAAGCAGGATTGCCCCACCCTTCAGTCAGTCAGGGCAGGGTTACCTCCAGCTCTGTTCTCCACAGGGATCTTTCCAGGTACACTGCCTCAAGTGTTTTGTACAATGAGTTAGTGTGAGCTAAAAAGGAAGTAAAGGAAACTCTAAGATTTCTTCTCTCCTTCCCCCCTTCCAATGCCTGGGTTGGTGTGATCCTCCTGGAAACCATCCAGCCTTTGAAAGCAGCAGTAGCTTGGCCTCAAAAAGGGTCAAAAAGTCAAGTATGGGTTGACCACAGCTGCTTGCTGCAGCATCTCTGAATGTGCCCTTTCAGTGTGTGGAAGCAATTAGTACAAAAGGTGGCTGTTGGGATCTGTAACTTGCAGCATTTCCTACAGCAAAGAGAAGGAAAAGCTTAAGGAGTATTTTTCTAAATTTAATGCCTTCCCTGGCAAAGTTCTTCCCATAAAACCCATGGTAAAAACTACTTGTTTCTACCTCTTCCTTGCAAAGGAAGGATCTGATTCTTGGTTACTAACATGTAACTCTCTTCTGCACAAATATGAAGCAGTGATATGGCCATTTTTATACAAACAGGGAACCTCATTTCAAAACTAAGACAAAATTCATTTATAGGCATCATCTTTATTACTTTAGCAGGAAACTGCATTTTCTCCTGGGTGTGACATTTGCCAACAGAGTGGGCTCAGATTAAGTTGCCAAATAAATAACCCAGAAGAGCTTACCTGATATATCTCACAGTCCCACCATTGAGCTCTTGAGCTTTTGGTGAACTTTCCTTTCTGAACTCAACCTTCTTATCCTGGTGGGGCTGGGATCTCTCCCAGAACCACAGCACTGCTGTAGTGATTGAGGTCAGCCCCTGCTCTCATCTTCCACAGTGGATCTCAGCTGGATTCTGGGGATGGCAGGAAAATGCATGGTGATATTGCATAGAGATCCCTAGAGAAAGCGTGAAAATGGAGGGAGGGGAGAGGAAAGACACTGCCCACCATGCCAGAGATGTTTAAAACACTAAGCTGATAATGGCTAATAGAAGAACAAAAGCTAAACTTTCTGGTTTAGCCTGGTGTTGGGTCCATGGATAATCTTCAAAGAGGAGCTACAAAATTTAAAAGGAATTAGGCTCTGGGAAATGTTAAATCTGGCACATCTGGTTTACAAAGGGGTTTGCTGGGTTTTTTTTTTTCTGGATGCTGCTGTGTTTTCATTTTTTGTTGGAGTGCCAAAGGCAATTCTCTGTCAAATGTAGACTCTTGACCTTCTAGTCAGGATGACAAGAAAGTCATCCCAGGGTGTGTCCACACCTGTCAGACAATATTAGGCACAAAATAGAGCTGTCTGTCTTCTTTAGCTAAAATGGTTTCACAAATAGTTCATAAATGCCTGTCTTCACAGAGAAGTGCCTGTATTATCCTGGTGCACTCAATATTGAGATTGATGACAACTGGGGTCGTTGGTTAAACTGTCTGATCCTGACAAGCCAAAGCAAAAAGAAGAGGCAAGAGAGTAGCACTGTGGCTGCTTAAAATTACCTGCAAGAGAGATCAGTCCTGAGAGCAGGCAGGGCTACTCAAGGAGCTGGCAGCTCTTGCTGTGACTCATCCATTAGATCCTGCTGCATGGAGACGCTGCCTCACAGACATGGCTGTACTTGAGAATCAACTCTTGGGACATTGGGCAGGTTTACCTCGGCTCCCATAAAATAAAAGCAGAGCTTGCAACTGTAATTACTGTTATTATAAAATGTCTAATACAAGGGAGCAATGCTCAGGAGATGGGAGCCAAATTGCTGTTTTTGCAAAAGGCTTAGCTGTAATGAAGGGCTGTTAAACCAGGAATAAATTCTCTTACATCCACCTCACCACCCCTTTCACCAATTCCTTGTTGCTGAAGGTGACCTGCAGGGAAGCATAGAGGCCATCAGCCTTCATATTTGTCTCTTTGCTCTGAGTGAAATAAAAATGATGGAGGAGTGAAGAAGCTAGCTGATGGCTGGCCAACCCAGTAACCTGAATGTGTGCCAGTTCTTGGCACTCACCTGACGGGCACAAAACCAGTGCTGGAACAGCTGTGGCAGGTCCTGTTGGAGAAAGGGTCTGTTACCTCCCTCCCTGCACAAATGAGTATTTGCTGGGCTTTTCCACCACCCTTCACCAGTTAACAGAGCAAAGGGAATGTTTCACAGCACAGTGTAACAGGTATTGGTCTGTTTTTAAAAGTAATAGTTGTTTATTGTAGGCAGCTGTAAGATGCCTGTTACTCTCGTTTGTAAACCATGGCTTTGACTGATCTAGTTCGTCAAGAGCAAACAACTTAAGGCCTGAAGTGAAAAGAGAGAAGGGTGTTGAATTGAGAAAACTGAATAAGGATGAATGAAGGAAAAAGAGGAAAAGAAAAAACAAATTATGGTGATCTGTTTCTCAGGGATACTTTGTCCTTTTCCAGGGGCATCAGTATCAATTGAGGAAACACCAAAAATTAGTATCCTGATCAAGAAAAGGCTTAGATGAGTTAAAAGCATGCTGGTAGGTTGGTGGTGGCTGGAGAAGCAGCAAGAAGAGCAGAGAATCAAAACCCAAGGTGGGCATCTTATCCAACATTATTTACTGCCTCGAGCCTTTTCCTGCCTGCAAAGACTGTGGTAGGGGTTAGTTCTGCTTCCCACAGGCATTTTCCTGTGCTTGATTGCAGAAATCCTGTTCCTGCAAAGCTCTGTGGGGGGAAAGACAAGCCTTTGGTTAAGGGGAGCCCAGAGGGAGGCTGTAAGCCTGGGTCATGGTTGGTGGATCAATGGACAGAAAGTGGAAAGATGTCACAGGCTGGCTACAGAGAGCAAGCCCATCATCCAGCCTGTGCTTCTCGGCAGGAAGAGCAAGAATGCTGTGGCACACAGGTGGAGCCTCCTTGTATCTTGATGTATTGTATCCCTGCGCTGTGTATCAATATGGGTGTCTGCCTGCCTGAAGAGCAGGGCAAAATCTAAGAGCTTTAACCTTAAACCAGCAACCGGTTGCTTTCTCTTTGCCTGGTCAGAAAGGGGAAGCTGCCATCCAAGAACTGGCAAGACAAATGACCGCAGAGCTTTCTCACCCTCTGATCTGGTAAAGCCTCCCCAGATTTGTGCCACTAAGGGATTCTCAGAGGAGCCAACATGCGCCAACTTGTCCCTCAAGTATTTCATGCCAGCTTCCCCCATGCCAGTGGGCACCAGTGAAAGTCCCTCACCTCTACCTGCAGGGATGGACTGTATGGCTCCCACCAATGTAGTTCTTTATAGCTGCAGTTTGATTTAGAGATGTGGTATTCCGACCTTTTTCCAGCTCACATCAGAGCTGTTCAGCTCAGACCAATGCCTACTCGTCAATCACAGCTCTGCCAGCAGGGCAGAGCAAAGGCTGCTTACAAAGCTATGCCCAGCTCTGGTTCTCTCATTCTGTGTGCTGGTCAGCCTGTCTGCAGAGTGCCTTGTGGCACAGAATCCTGTTTATTTATTTATTTATTTTTAACCCCAGGTGAGTATTGTAATAGCAGCCCGTGATTAAATTCTTCTGGAAGGTAGAAGAGTTCATTTAATTGTTCATTTAGAAGTGGTCAGCGCTGCCTACCTTGCATTCTTGCTTAGGCACAAAATGCACTTCCCAAATGACAGTGTGGAGTCGCAGGTCATCATTCTCTCATTTTGGCCCATGGTCTAGTGGGGTCCCTACAGGAAAACTGAGCCAGTATGGGTTGGAGCTTTTGGCTGTGCATGTTCCATGAACAAGGATTTCCCTTTATCTCACTTTGTTTATGTTCACCATTTACATTCACATACTCTTAGGGGTATAGGTATCTCACTGGAATTTTGTTCTCCTGAGTGCAGTTTTCACTACCCCCAGTGCCTACAGGACTTGCCTTGTACTACATGAGAAGGGACTGTAGGAGGAAAACATTCTATTCAAAGCAGAGAAATTTCAGATTAAAATGCCAGGGCTGAGGAAGAACTTCTGATCTCCTTGGTCTGACTTTGGCATGATTAAATTGGCAATACGAGATCTGCCAGGGATCAACCACATGCCTTTGCTAGGCTGGCTCAGGCCACAGGCTGTAAAAGAAAATATGAAAAATGGTGGTGAAATAGATTTTATTGCTCTTTCTTCCAAAGCACTCATGAAAATTAATGGCCATTTCATTCACAAGCTCTTTCCATTACTGGTAGGGGAATCATAAAAACAAACCCTAGCTCTTTTTGCATGTCAGTGCCTGAGCTGCCTCAATGTGTTTTCAGTAGTTCTTGCAAGGTAACATGACAAGCAGATATTTTTGAAGGCAAACTGGTGTGCCATTTCCGTAATTAAAATCATATGTTTCCTCCAAGTATTGAGTCCTTTATGGCTTCAGTAAAGTACAATTGCAGTGTTTGAAATAAATCCTGTCTTGGCCAAATACATCATCTAAGCCCCCATCTTAGCGTCTGACTGGAATCTGGCCAAAAGCAATCATCAATACTGTAGCAGGTAAGAGACAAATGTAGGTTGGAAGGCAGATAAAAAACACCTCTAGAA
This sequence comes from Turdus rufiventris, assembly GCA_013186435.1. Classification (NCBI taxonomy): domain Eukaryota; kingdom Metazoa; phylum Chordata; class Aves; order Passeriformes; family Turdidae; genus Turdus; species Turdus rufiventris. Next base: position 5,891,464 of record PYHW01010620.1, on the reverse strand, counting down.
AAAAAAAAAAGTCAAGATATAAACATATCCTTATCTTGCCTTTATTATTTTACAGTCAAGAATTCCCCATGCAGAAAATCTATTCTGTCCCCTTTAACCCACACTGCTGTTGTCAGGTGTACACCTTTTTTATTTTTTTCTTCTTCAAAAACATCTGCAAGTCTCATTTCCCTCTTTGCAAACTCATACATAAATAAAATTAAAGGGCTTTTCTATCCAGGTGTTTTAGTGCTGTGCTATTTACATGTCTAAACATAGGCACCTGAGTTTCAATGTGAAAAACCTGTATTCTGTATTGCACATGTTCTGTGAGTAAATTGGCAATTTGTTTTCAGTGTCTGCTAGGAGGTGATTTTCCTCCTAGCCAGTTGTAACTTCCCCAGTATGTGTAGGCTATTGTTAAGCAGACAATAGATAATAGTCTACCTACCAGCTCACCTATCCAAGCAGCACTCACCTAGCTGCAAAGGCTTAACACTGTTGCCAAAGATTTTCCTGAAGAGGAAGATAGACACGCCTGCCCCTAACCTGGGATCTCCTCTCCTCCCTTGGGTCGCATCCTGCCCCCAGGATCCTTCTTGATGCCAGAGTGTCTGAGTCAGGTAAAAGCACAGAACTTAAAAATGATGCAGTCAGCTATTTCCTGCTCTGTTTATTAGTTGGGTGTTTAGTTTGGACCCAGCTCATCACTCTTCACACAGGAAACTCCCATTGACTTCACTGGGAACACTGTCTGAGCAAGGATTTCTGAGCAGGGCTTCTTGATGGAGGATGGCAGGACAGGACTGAGCACAGAAGTACTTGGCTCCTTCCAAAGCAGAGACAGTGAAACCGCCATTCCTGATTTTTTCTAGCAGGCCTCAAGGGTCTTCACAAATGTGAGAAGTATTATTATTCCTGTATTCCAAAAACTGGTTACCAAAACAAAAGGGTGAAGCTAAACAAGGTAGTGTTTTAGAAATCCTTGGTGGCAAATAAGCGTCATCATGTGATGCGAACTAGATGAATGTAGAGCTATATTTACCTACAAAGGATGCCACATTTCTGGGAAGAGTTTTAAGGAACAACTATGAGTATGCCCCTTCCACCATTTTGCTTTCCTTAGGTGCAAGTCCCCACCACTGTTCATGACCTTCTGTTTTAGAACATTCACTCTTCTAAGATTGCTCCTGGTTTTTCTCACAGTATGACAAGAAGAGCAGCATCCAGCCTGTGTGTTACCAACACACCTGCTGCTGGCCCTTCTCCTGCACACCTGCAGCAGCAAAGCCAGACCCAGTTTGCATTGACTCCATGTACATGAAAGTCTAGCCAGGTTCACGTAAGTCTCAAATGGACCAGAAGGGGGATGTAACTCTTCTCAAAATTTATTATTGAGGTCTACATGCTCTGGTCTCATTAGTTGCACTGAGCTGTGTGCCTGCACCACCAGTGTGAATCTCAAGCTTCAGTCAACCTCCTACATGGGAATACATGCAGGTATGTTAAAAAAATATCCTGTCAGAAATATTTTAAAAGACCGTCCTGTAGCTGGCCTTTTTGTGCCAAATATGCTTTGACCACCTGAAGACCCGTATAATGATTAGAGAAGCTTCTTCCCAGGAATGAGACAACTGAACTGAGAGGTATCCAGGACTGTCTTGATACTGCCAGGGGGCAGCACTGGATGGACAGTGGGAGGAAAGGTACCATTTCTACTTGTATAAAATGACTAGAGAGATTTAAAAATAATTTTCTGATAGGAAATGGTCCTTCAAAACCTCTCCGGGAAGGCACTTGCTGATGTCCTGCCTGAGTACTGCATCTGAAGCAGATCACTTGCTGACATCCTGCGTAAGCTGTGACATTCTGTAACCTGCCTTATTATGTACAGTTCAGAGATGCACGATCACTATCTATTCCACCTCAGCCTTGCTTTTCCATTCTACAGCCTTGGATTAATTCTGAGAGATTACCCTCTTCCCAGCAGGTTTTTAATGAGGCAATGTTTGCAGCAGACAGAGCCACTCCTGAGCTATGGGTCAGTACAGACAGCCAGAGAACACAGCTCTGTCAGGTTTGTTTGGCTTTCTGCTCCCACCCAGAATGAACAACACCATTTGCTGCAGACCTCCTGCACCACTGACGCATTTCAAAGAAACATGTCTAAATTTTCAGGGGTTTTGTCCTGCTAGTAATGTAAACTTCTGCCTTTACAAACACTTCAGAGGCACTTGGGAGTTCCACTTCACCCACTTTGATAATTTGGCCGTAAGAAGATTGTAGGCTGTGTTCTCACTTATATTTCTACTGGAATATACTAGGTGGGCTTTAGTCTGGCTATAGGTGTTGATATCTTGGAAAAAATCCCTTCAAGTGAGTGAATGAAAAGGAAAGATGCTACTTAAAACCAATCCCACAAGCAAAAAAATGTAAATAAACAAAAAGAAACCAAACACCCCAAATTCTGAGGATAAAAATGTTTGACTCAATAAGGAAATAGGACAAAAAGGGAAGTAATGAATGATGAACAGTTTACTCAGTTACATACTTGTTGTTCACAGCCTATCCCCTGGTCCTGGGCGTTTCTTAACCAGGCCCTCAAGAACTTGCTTAGGCAATCCTGGCACTGGTTTCTGTGGGGACAGCACCTAACCCCTAGCACACAGTGAAACCAAAAGGTTTGTGCCACAGCTTCATCTGACAAGTGTTGGACAAATTATTGCACACCCTCTTTCATTGCCTTGTCATCACACTTGTGTGTAACACTACATGTGTGCAAGCTGCAGAGAGGGGCAGCCTGCTGAGAAGGAGAGGAAGGATGGGAAGGAGGAGGGAGGGAAGGAGGAGGGAGGTCCAGCCTGTGAACACAGAGGGCTGAAGTGGTGTGAGGGAAAAGGTGTTGAAAGCAGGGTGGGAGAGGACTAGCAGTCTGGGCACTAGCTTTTACAGGAGAGTGAGCTGGAGGTAGGGAAGAGGTTGACAGCCCACAAATGTTACTGCATGGAGGAGAAAAATACCTGTGTGGCATGTTTTGCCACAGCAATTGCTTCAGAAATCAGTATTGAAGGGAAAAGGAGCTCAGCTAATGGAAAGAGCTACACTGATGCCGTGACCAAAGGCTGATGGGCACGTACCACTGCACATGTGTCTATGCCAGAGGCAGCAGAAGGATCCCAGATTTGGCTAGCACCTGGGATTTGGAGGCTGTAGGCAAAGTGTGGGGCTCTACGTCTAGGTTTTCAGGATGTATCTGGTGCAAAAGCCTAAAAACAGTTAAAAGGCTAAATTTGGCTCCTTTGTTCTGCAGGTAGGAATAAAAATGAAAACTCATCCAAGCCCTGAAGTTACCTGGTGACTCTGCTCAGCAGTTGAGATGTCAATGTGATGTGATCCACATAAAAGCAACACAAAGGTGAGCCCTGCCCAGAGAACTGAAATGCAAGTATGATGGGCAAGATAAAAGGCTGATATAATGCAGAGAAGGAAGGCACAAGGTAAGAATAACATGAATATGGCAAGATCATGACAGTAGTTTCAACACACTGAGACTAGGTTTTCCAACAACCAGTGGCTCAGTTGAACTTTGGGAAGCGTTTTGGAGGACAATGAGGGTGCCAGGGGGGTCCTCTTGCAAAGCTTCATGAAAGACCTCCTTTAAAATCCTGATTTCCAGCAGTAACATTAAAACTATTCCTGGCTGCAGTGAGGGACCTCTTGAGACCTTGATGTGCTGGAGACTTGGGAAGGGACAGAGACTTGCAAACTGAGTATTAATACTCTCTGCTCCTGGCTCAAAATGACTCACAGTGTTTCTGGATAATCTATTTAACCTCTGATTTCCCCTTTAGAAATGTGGGTTTCACACAACTTTTTTCCTCGTAAAACTCTTTGGGATACTGGTAAATTTGACCTTCCACAGTCCAATGACAGCACTGAATGAAACCCAGAGAAGGGAATGGATGAAGCCAGTTGGGAAGTGGCACAGGATTTGAATGAGATTAGAACCAAATGGGTGATAGTTTAAGGAGGCCAAGTATGTCAGGGGATGTTGATGTGAGTGAATTCAGAAGCAACAGGTAAAACGTTGTTTGTGCACAGCATGTAGCGTTGAGGCTGTAGCAGCACTCATACTGCTGCCTGGCAGAGAGGCTGCTGCCTGTTCCCACCTCTCACCTCACTTTTTCTTCTCCCTCTGCTCTTGCCCCTTCTTCTCTACAGTAGTTTTTTTTTCTTTGTGTCATTTGTCTTTCTGCTGCAATTTCATACTTCACTGCCCTTGGCTCAAGTGCCATAGTGCCCTGCTCTCTGGGTGAGAGTTGCTGCTGAGGCCACCCACAGCTCACACACCACCAAGGTGTCCAACAGCTACAGACAGTCAGAAACTCAAGCCCTGTTTTCAGAATTGAGATTCAGTTTTGCTGTGGGTTTGAGGGTTCCTATAGAAGATAGGAGTGAAGTTCCTAAATCTGCCTTCTCACAAGTGTGACCAGCACTTTGCTGCCAGCATCTGCAGCTCACCTACCACCTCGATGCACGACCCAGCTGCCAGCCTTGCACTGCCGGCAAGGACCCCTCCAGTTCTGCTTGCACCTTGTCCAGTTTTGCTGAGCTCTCCCTTGAGCCTCATCGGCAGCTGGTGATCCAGAACACAGAGGAGGCAATATATTAAATTGCTGGAAAAAAAGCTACAGAATTTAGGAACGAACCTTACACTTGCTCCACATTTCAGGACCAGTAAGACACAAAGCGACTCAGGGTTAGAGCGAGTGAAGAGAGAGGCGTTCGGATACAGCAGGGTCAATGCCGCTCAATGTGTATGTCGCAGATGCGTAACCACTGGAAGAAACAAAATCATAATGAATTATAAAACTTGCTGGGATAATCTGAATATGGTTGGGGAATGCTTCTGTCATGGAAAGGAAGCGCGAGGGGAGATGGTGCCGGGAAGCCTAAACCACTGGCCGGGACGGTGGCCGGGCTCGTTTCCTTTCTAGGGATGGTGCCGCCGTGCTGGGACAGGGAAGCGTGAGGCGGGGAGCGGCGCAGACCTGCCGGCCGGGACACAGCGGCAGCCGCGGGATCCCGTCCCCGCCTCGCCCGCGGCACCGGACCGCGCCGGGGGTGTGCCGGGGGCGGAGCGGGCCGGGCCGGGCCGCGGCGGGGGCGGAGCGGTGCGGAGCGCGGACAGCCGGCCGCGGGAGGCAGCGCGGCCCCGGGAGCTATGTCCGTGTCTGTGTCCGTGTCTGTGTCCGTGCCCGTGCCCGTGCCCCGCGGCGGGCGGTGAGCGGCCATGCCGCGCAGGGCGGAGAGGTGCCTGCAGATCGCCCCGCACTCCCTGGCCATCGTCCTGGACGCCGCGGTCGGGGGGCGGCCGGGGCCCGACGGTGCCGCCGGGGCCGGGGCCGGTGCCTGTGCGGGGCCGGCGGCGGAGCTGGGCCGCCACCGCATCGGCTACGAGATCTTCGCGGACTTCAAGCGGGAGAACATGCAGCACTTCTGGGACCGGCGGGCCACGGCGGCGGTGGCCGAGACCTTCTTCCTGGGCTGGATCGACGAGCAGGTGCTGCTGGTGCAGGGCAAGGAGGAGCACCTGGAGGTGCTGCGGCAGGGCTGGGCGCGCCGCTCCCTCAAGCCCCCCAGCGGCTTCCACATCAAGTGCCTGGGTAGGTGCCGGGCCGGGCCCGCCCAGGGGCACCCGCCGCAGGTGCCCGGCGGGCTCGGGGAGAGGGCTTGGAGCTCCCGAAAGTGGCTGTGCGTGCAAGGGGGGAGCCGGGATGGGAGCTGGGATGTGGTGCTCTCCGGGAGAGCCGCCGCCGCGGCTGTGCGCTCGGTTGGAGAGATGCGTTTCCCCGTTCCCTTCAGCGGGCGAGGGCAAAAACATAAACTAGAAGGTGGAATATTCCCCCTGCAGGATGAAATGCCCGCTGGCCTCACATGGGCCGGCTCCGCTCGCAGCGTGCTGCCGGGGCTGCTTGGCTCGGGAGTTAAAAGTTTTGTTCTAAAGCAGTATTTTACTTTATATTCGGCTCTACGTGCTAGATCAAGCTTGCATCCCAGCGTTGCTGAGAAGGTGTCTTTCACTGCAAGAGATGAGTAACACGCGGGTTTTTGCGGTGCAAGGCAGGTGGCTTTTGGGGCTGTAAACGGCGAGTCTGTAGTGTCTGTGGTGGGCTGAAGTTACACCGTGATTCCCTAAGGGAATCCCATCAGTGTGCAGTGGCCTAGGACCAAGCACACCTCATCCTGAATTGTCTGTAGGAAATGAAAAAATCCTAGCATGGAGAGCAAAGCTGTTTCAGTACATTTTTTGACGTGAGAAAAAACAACAAACATGGCCAAGAAAACAACCCAACCCCTCCACCACCACCCTCAAACCCTAAAATATAAAGCTGTAGCTGTTTGCTGGGTATACTGGAGAGTTGTGAAGAACAAGAGAGCAGAAGTTTTTCTTAGGATTTAAGGCAGCTCAACATTCATCACAGCTTGAAACGTGCAGCTTCTCTTGTAGAGAGAAGGAAAATTGTGAGAATTTGCTTTATTGCTGACTTAATTACTTGCCATGGCTGCCGCAGTGATGATGAGGCAAACTGTCCTTTCCTTGTGTGCAATTTATATCATCTGTGTCCTATGCAGCAGGCACCATGAACAGGTCACAAAGCAAAGATGCTCTCTCTGTGCTGGGAGTTTCAGACCCTTAAAACAGGATGCTTCCATGCATTTATTTTTTAAAAAATCAGCTGAGTGAGGTTCCTGAAAAGAATAGAACGTGAATATTCGATGTTTCCCAGTTTCCTGTTTTTAATCTGGCTTTTGAATGGTTTTAACTGCCTTTGTCCTTTTGAACAAGCAATGCAGACTCTTATTTCTAGTTATTAGCAGTCTTGTCTCTTGCAGAGTTATCAGACACTTGTCTGCCACTCACTGCTTCCCCATCAGACTTGCCTGAATATTACTATTTTTTTCTGTACTGAGAGAGAAGGCCAAGACAAGTTGCCCTATTAACAATGAACTGATGGACCTTTTTTTCCTCATAATAGCAAATTTTCCTTTGAACCTTAGATGACGGCACAGTGTTGCCAAGCAGGTGGTTAATCCTGTTCTTGTGATAGAAAAGTTTTGTGTGGTCCACCACTGTTTGGAGAAGGGAAGAAGTCGGGCAGTGGTGAGTGCTAGCTGCTCAGCCTACTTCATCTGGGCTTTTTGGCTGCAGTTGGATGGAGGATGAAGAGCTTCTGAATTGGCCCTGTCACCTGATGGAGTATCAGGGTCGGTGTTTGATTTTTGGGGTGTTCCTGGACCTTGATCATTGGGTGACATTTCTCAAGCTGCACTCCAGGAGGGCTGTGGAAAGGTGCATTCTGACCTTGACTTTGGTAAGGCCACCTAAGGAATGCAAACAGGTCTTTGTGGCCTATCTTAAAATATGGAAACAAAACTTTTGCTAGAAGTTCATGTTAATAAGTAAGCTCACCAGTGTGCAAATAATATGCATTCCTTTGGGGGGTTATCTTTGCTGCAAATTTACAAAAGACTGGAGCCAGAGTTTTTGATTTGGCTTTAAAAATAGCAAATGCCTCTCGGCATTTGATTAAAGGCTATGAAAGAAGAGCAGGGGCCTGTTGGAGTCTTGCCTGTTGTGTAGTGCCTTAGCTGTGCTAGATATGATGGGAGGAACTGATTGACTTTTACTTTTTTCCACTGTTTTTTTTTCCACTCCCAGAATGATAATTCAGGTCTTGTATCTAAGTAGATTCAGCTTGCACTTACTGTGAAGTTAAAGAATTGTCAAAATAATGGGCTTGGCCTGTGGGCATGAACATCTGCTTAAATGCATGTAATTGTATTTTCAACATAATTAGGCACCTGATGTGTGAATGGTCGTGACTTATTGAATAATTCTCTCACACTTTATTATCTACGTTGTTTCATTAAAGCAGCAAACAACACATAGACAAAGAGAAAAAGTCCTAATGCTTTTCAGCTTTAAAAAACGTGGTTGGTGTCTCAGGCTGATAGGAAAACCTGCCCGCTGGGACTTGCAGCATAGTAATATTTTACTCCTGTTAATAAATAACTGGTAGGGTCAAGGGGGAAAAAATGCCACTGTGTTTTTGATGAAGGTGTCATTGTTTTCTCTTGCTCTGGTCCAGCTGGTAGACTCCATGCTGTGGTGGGAATGGGGGTTGCCATGGCTGGGCAGTGGCAGGGTTCATGGGGGGACTGACCAGAGAGTCTTTCTCTGCACCCCAGGGTCATTGGAATACCTGGGCAATGCTGTGATAAGTTGTTGGGTTGGTTCTTGTCTCGTTTCTCAGTTGGCTGTCTCTCTGCACACGGGTGGGGGCAGATTTCTCCCTCACCTGCCACTGGAGTCCAGCTGGGACAGAATAGCTGGATGACCAGCTGCCTGCCTCAGGATGGCGTGGGGTGAGCATCCCAACCTCCTGCTGCTGTGTAGCGTGGCACAAGGGACAGAAAGGTCTCCTCAGCTGCTCAATCTCCATGCACAGGTAGTAGAGAGCCTTGGACAACACTTCCCCTATATTAATTACTAACATGACCCAGAAATCACAACTGCAGCCCGACTTTCAAACCTCTGCTGATGTTGCTGGTGGTTTTTTTTCGTTGTGGTCCAGAGCCTTGGCTCTGGTGGCTTGTGGTGGCTGTGGAGATAATAACTGGAGGAAAAGTAGCTGGTGAGGAGGATGGAATACTAAACCTCTAGTGTGTATAGCGTGTTTTCTGCTAGAATTGTAAAATGTAAACTCAGAGAGACTCACTGTTGAATAGTCTTCTCACCTTTAAGTCACCCTGGCTTGATAATGAAAAGTTCATGAAAGTATAATCTGTAGTTAGCAGGGACTGGACAGTCCTATTGTGCTCAGTGCAGGTGTACCTGAGCCACAAAGTGAATGGATTAAAATCCACATGAGATTCCAGTGTCTGAAGATTTGAATTATAAAATTAGACATTAGAATTAAATACAGCAGGAATATGAAGCACATGAGAAATTTGCTTATAGGACTGACATCTTAGGGCTGGAGGGTATGTGGGATGAAGTGATTCATGTGTGACTTTCAATCTTACTCCTCTGGCAGTTTTCTTTCACTAAATAGTTACACCATAAAAGCTTGCTTGGTGACTGGTTTTGCAGTGATCAAAGTTATTCGGATTATTAGGAAATTGTTGGGTGTATCGAGGTTTTTTTTAAGTTGGCAGATGGGAAAGTTTGGGAAACATAAGTAGTCTTTGAATAAACAGAATCTCCAAACCAGCACTTGCTTAATATGTTGATTTAGGGGGTCAAGGAAGCCTTATGCAAATCTGTAGGTCCAGTGATGAAATTCATTGTCTTTGGAAGCCCTCTTGTAACTTTGCACAACTTTTGCAACTTAAGTCTTTAATGAGCGTTAGCATTTTAATAAGATTTCTTTTTCTGACACACCTTCTATTTGCACTCACTAATATTTGTCATCCTGGAAGCTGAATTTTATTTTTTTTTAACCTTTCAGCTCTTCTGTGCTAGGTGCCGTCAGTGTAGCAAGATGTTCCACCTCATTTTCATGTCTTCATTGCCTTTTGTGTTCCCAGCTGAGGCTTCCTTCTGTATCTCTTGCTCTTGATTTCTGTGTCATGGACAATGGGCATCTTTGGGAGGTTTTCATATGCTTCGCAGAAGGGTCGTGCCCTTTTGTAAAGATTGCTTGAAAAGAAGTGACCAGACTTTATAATAACCCTTTGGTGGTGCCCACAGCACTTTCTCCAATTAGAAGCTGATGTTCAGATAGAGTTTTTAAGAAATGTATGTGCAATAATTAAACTAACTAGCAAGAGTTATAATTCAGCAAAGCCGGCAGGGCCGGGCTGTTGTGCATTGTTCCTGCTTGGCCAAGCGTAGGGGGGAAACTTTTTTTGCCACGCTGGGAGTTGGAGCTAAGTGCTCCCTTTCTTTTCTCTCCCTGCCATATCCTCTCATGCCACCAAAAAATTAAATGAACACCCCTCCTGTTGAAGTTCGGTAATTTTTGCAATAAGTTTTGCAGTCATTAGTGGATGATTATGGTGAAGTGTAGACTGTTAGACATTAAATGTTATTCATCTATAGACATTTATAAATAATGAATTCCCTTTTTCCCTCCCAATTATCTTCTTTATATTATGAAAATTTCTTTTCAGGGAGGGAGCATTAGGTTTCGTAGTAATAAAACCATTGATGAGTTTAGCACGCACTCAACTACACCTTTTGTATGCCTTGTGGTATTACCATGGAAAATTCAGTGGATTTAAACTACAATTTTTTTTTCTCCTTCTCTACCACTCCAATCTAGAGCTAGTTAGAGATTCAATAAGCACTTTTTATATCTGTGAGGCGGTTATTGCAGCCTGAAAAAAAAAAAAAGGGGTAAACTTAAGCTTATGGCCAGGCTGAAGTGCTTACGAATTTACTCCCAACTCTGAGTAAAGAACTTCACTGCACATAAGTGTTGGGTTGGACCTTTAATGTAATTTGTAAAAGCAGCTTTCAGAGGCTGGGGAGACAGAGACAAGAGCTAAATGAGTATGGACTGCATATAAAGTGCCTGATTTCTCAGTATGTGGTTTGTGCTTGTGTTGTGGGAATGAACTCTTAAGAGTCAGAATTGCTTTCTGCTCTTTAAAGAAAACTGTGGATGGCCTGCAAGGCTAGTGCTAGTCATCAAAAATGTATTGTCAAAGTAAAAAAAAACACAGGGGAAGGAAAGATACGGCCTTTTTAATTTCATTTTTTCACTCAAAGCAGCTTCTCTTGAACAAGCAAAGTCAAATACACAGATCTGTGGTATTCATTGTGCAACTCAAGGGAAGGATTTATAAGGTTAACAGCCAGCTAGTACTGTCTCCCCACCTCCTTCCTCCCCACAAAGAGCACCATTGTATAGGAAAGCATCTTTTCCGGTGGCAGATAAGTCATCCAGCCTTGCAAGTGCATGCTCTGTGTGAAAAGCAATGCTGTAAGGGAACCGGGGTGGCCCGAGCAGCCCTTGGCCATGGCCCTTTGACTAAACAAGACATCTCTCACTCTCTCCATCTTTTTCTTTGTGCATGAGGGTCTGGTCTTTAATTAAATGCTCCTCATTTGCTTTCTCAAAGGGCCCTTGTCTTTGCTGGGGAGCAGCACAGTGGGTGTGCACTGAATGAAGCCCTTGTCAGGTGTTACTCCCAGCACTTAAGTGGGCTCCTGGACTGCTGGTGTCATGTGCCACCAGACCACTCACTAAATCACCTTTTCATCTGTTCCACTCTTCTTTTTTACATTGTCATTTTTGGGTTGAAGAAGACTGATGAATGAGGTGTCCAGGGGCCATGCAGTGGATAGCCATGGAGCTGCTTGTCACAGGCACCTCCATCCTGCCTGCTCATTTTTACCATTTTGTGGCATTAAAACTCAGTTGTGTTTCCCCTTTGTCCATCTTTGGAGTTTGCTAATAAGCGGTAGATTGTTAAATACTTTACTTATTAAACTGTAATGATTTTAGTTGACAGAGTACAGACCTTCTATGCATGTTGCTGCAGTTTAAAATTTTATTTTAAATGAATTTTGATTCATAGAATGGCTTGGGTTGGAAGGGACCTTAACAATAATCTCATTCCAACCCCTGTGCCATGGACAGGGAACCTTCCACTAGACCAGGTTGCTCAGAGCTCCATTCAGCCTGGCTTAAACGCTTCTAGGGATGGCACACCCATAGCTTCTTTTGGCACCCTGTTCCAGCACTCTACCACCCTCAGAGTAAAGGATTTTGTCCTAGTATCTATGTTAAACCTACTTTCTTTCAGTTTAAGGCCATTTCCCTTGTCCTATTACTACATGCTCTTGTGAAAGGTCTCTTTTCCAGCTCTCTTGCAGGCCTCCTTTAGGTACTGAAAGGTGCTAGAAAGGCTCCCCCATCTTTTCAGTCTGTCCCTATGAGAGAGGTGCTCCAGCCCCTGAGCCTGGAGAAGTGTACATTTAGTGCACAGAGGAGGGCTCTAGGAAGGGTCAGCTGTGTCTGAAAACACTGCTGTCCCTGGGCTTGACTGGCAGGTTTTTGTTTCAGCCCTTTTGTAAAGGCAGTGATAACAAAGTTGGTGCTCTCTCCCAGCAATTCTGGTGCTGTTTCCTCAGGCCATGATTTTGGATGGTAAATCTCTCCTCCTTTCTGCAGGCCAGGAGAATCACAGCTTGTCCCCCAACAGGCTGTGCCAAAGCATTACCACATCCTTGTCTGCATTTTAGACACTCTTTTGAAGAGTGTAGCAGAAAAGGTGCAACCCAGGTGGATTGGGTGTCCTCCAAAACTCCTGGCATCAAAGACTGCCTCCCAAGCAACATCACTCCTTCCCTTGGCTATGGCAAACATGAGAAGGCAGGCTTCTCTTTTCTTTTAGTAGTCAAGGAAAGCTTGAAGTGTTCAGAGAAAATAAAAACTGCAGCCAGATGGTGGCTTCCTCTGCGGAAACTGAGACTGTGAAATGTGAAGATGGAAGGAACTTCTTAACGGTTTTCTGCAGTAACAGTAATTTAACAGGGTTCTGAAAATTCAAGCTGTCTCCAAACTTTTCCTTCTTTGTTTTCAATACAAAACCATAAATGTTTTGATTATTTTCTAATGATGTTGACTGGTGGGAATGTTATTGCAGTCTCTGGTTTCCAGTTTTGAAACTGCTCCCTGGGTGGGCCAGATCTAGAAAGATTTTTAAGGATATCACATTCTTGGAATAAAATCCCTTCACCTGATATGTAAACATGCTTTTTTTCTGTCTGCTGTACTTGATCTCTCTATTTATGACCTGGGATCTCACCTGAGACCTGTGATGAGAAGTATCTGAATGTAAAGAATGTACAAACACATATATTTTGATGAAACGAAGTGTTTTCATGTTGATATTTGAGCAGATCTTCACGCCTGCATTTTAAATTGGGGTCCTGTTCTGAGCCACAGTAGCAATTGAGCATACATTCAAAGGTCAATAACTACCCAGGGAATCTGAATAGGGGGTCTTTTAGTTGCATTTTTTTCCTGTAACAGAAAAAGAGTGTTGTAATATTACCATCAGCATTTAATAAGCTGTATTTGGTTTTCTTATGAAAGCAAGTTATTATTCTGTGCACTAAATTAATGCACAGAGTAACGACTTCTGTAGTGTATTCTGGAGCTGGATATAATTCTCATCCATGCAATATGAGAGTTTGTTGTCGTTATTGAACACGAGGACATAATGGGGTAGCAAAATAGCAGAAGCTGGAGTAAAACACAGCAGCCTTTTAACTAAACCTTGAATTCCACCATCAGATAATTAATAAAGACATGCAGGTGTATCAAAGACTTCTCTTTCAGAAATGCAAACCAATTAACTTAAGCTCTGGGTAACAACTCCAAATCTGGTTCTTTACAGAATCTGTGTACTGTGACTGTGTAGAATACTTCTACCCAAAGAGCTTGGTTTGGGTGTATTCCAGAAGCTTTAAAGCAATTTTTGGTAACTGTTAGTGCTTCAGAGGGTACATGTGCTGGCTCATGCATGTCGTCTTTAGAGGAGGATGACGATGCTGAAGGACCCATTGCTGGCCCCAGTATGGGAAATCCCACTGAGAGAACAGAATGGCCTCTTGGATGATGACCCAATGCCTTTCACAATTACATGGCTTACAGTGGCCTGTAGGACTGGGCTGGCCACGAGGCAGGCTGACTCCTTCTTCTGGTGCCAGAAGGGAAGTAAAGGTATGTGCCAGGGCTGGTCTGTGGCCGAGCAAGTGTCTCAGTTCCCACATTGGTAGCAGGGCAGTTGCATTGCTGTATCCATCCTCATCAGTAACTGCAGCTCCAGTAACTCCTGCTTATCTGCTGCCTTGCAGCTACATGTGCTGCAATGTCTTCTCTCACAGGGTATTCAGAGGCTCCTGGGAAGGAGTGAAGCTGCAAGGACTGTGTTTTCATGGGAGCCATAAAACTTGCAATGTATTATTAGCATTAGAACAAGCTGGGTGCTGCCAGAGTATTTGAGATTTGGCAGCAGAGTCTTAGGTATGATTGAGGGGCTATAAAATGAGTATTTATTTTTTAAAAATGGGAACTTTTTTGTTTTGTTCTTTAAAAAAGCCCTATCACAAGTATAGCAAAACCTTTAGCTAAAGAAAAAAAAAATTCACTTTTTAAAAGATTATAATTGCATTTTCCACTTCGGTCATAATATCCATGGATATCTTTCTACATGCCAAGAATATGGAAGAAACAGATTTTTGGCCTTTCTCCAGATTGTTGGGAGAAAGGCTTAATGGCCTAATAAGTTATCATGTCTACTTATCTTGTGTTAACATTATCCTTGGGTACATGAGGTTACAGGGTCCTGCTACTGTGCCAATAGCAGTGCATGCAGTTTATTATTTATGTCCCTTTACAAAGAGATCAACTTGATGTAAATAAGGTTTAGCATTGCCTGTTAATTTATTGTGTTTGAATTCTAAAGAAGTAACTGAAGTCTGTAAGCTCCATGTGATGCTGCAGCGAACTTCTGTATGTTTGGTGGGGCTTTTTTGTAGTTTTGGGGGTGGGGTTAGGTTTTTTGGGAGGGTTGGGTTTTTTGTTTCTGTTTTTTAAATTGCTTTATTTTTAGGGGAGGTGTTTTAAACGATTCATGATGTGGTTTTTGGGTGCCAGTAGTCCTTAGCTTTCCAGCCACTCTCCAGCATGGAACTGGACCGTGTCTTTGGCTCCCACTCTGGCAGACAGGCATTAAATGTTTGCTCTCCTGCTTGTGCATATTGCAGGGCTAGTGCCCAAACAAGTTTCCTTTTCACTGACAGATGAAATAACAATAGCTGGCATTAAGAGAAAGCTGAGTGTTTTCTTTGGGTTTCCCTGAAGGGCCTCCTTTGTCTCCACTGTCTCTGCCCAGGGAAATCTGTACACATTGCTAAATCTGAGGGTGCTCTTGAGATGCTCTGGCTTGTGAAGTCAGGAGTAGGTCAGCACCTATGTGAAGATTTCCATCCACTTAGTGTGCCTGCTACTCCTGGGAAGGCTTTGCAAGTAGTCCCTGTCCAGAGGGGTGGTCCAGGCTGCTGTGGGCAATCTTGAGAGCGCAAAGCAGAGGGTGAAATATCCACAGCACCAGGAAGGAGAGCAGAGGAAGGGGGTCCTGGCGGATTGCTCCTTACTTAGAGTTTATATGGTTCAAAGCAGGAGAACATTATGGACAGCTGGATGAACCTGAACAGATGTTTACAGGTGCCTGATATCACCTGAGTGGCCCTGGTCTGGCTGTGGGAAGTCAGCAGCTCACCTGGGCTATAGGTATGTCCTAACTAGTCACATGCTCACAAGGTGGTTTAACCAGATGAAAACCAGGATTTTAAGATCTATTTTATAGCAAATACAATATTTAACATAGTAGTCATTATTAGCAGAAGGGGTTATTGAAAATAAATAAAAGGGGAAAGGAATTGTCTCCCTGGTTTAGTCATAGAAAAGAGAATTTAAATAGGGCACGTTCATCCACTGTCCCTGAAGAGGGGAGGGAAAAAACTTTGAGGACACTAAACTTTGCTGCCATCATTGCTGGTTTATCACAATGATCCTATTGGATAAAAAGAAATATCTTATTGTGTTACTGATTGAAAAATCCTAGGCAGCTTGAGGGAAAAATTAGTTTTGCGAGAAGCAGAGAAGAAAAGTCACAGAGGGCTAGAGTGGATAAAAACAGGGAGAAGAAAAGTAACTCCAAATCTCTGCAATCTTAGATGTTCTAGAAAAAAGTTTGTTTTTCAAACAGTTATCTTCAGACCAGATGTCAGCCTTGTAGGGAATCCTCCTTTATGAATATGAAAGTCTGGAAAGAATGGGAGACCAAAAAAAAGGGAAGCCAGCCAGCCTTTTAGTGAAATGAACAGATAATTTTGGACGCAGTGCTTCATGTGGTCAGGAGGCAAGGTTTATATGTGTCAGGCCTGCTCTGTTTTTATGAAAAGTGGAGAATCTAATTGTACTTAATGCATTTTCTTAGGAGGTCAAGCTATATGATATCTCCATCTGTTGGGGGATTGGGACCTGTCTGTAACATGGGGATGAAAGAACATAGGGCTCATAGGGCCATGAAGCTTTGCAGTTTCTCAAAGAAATTTTGTGTGCTTAAGTATTCCCTGCTGGAAGCTTAGGGCAATTTTCAGCTGGGCTTGCTTCATATAGACATATATGTGAGGGTATATGTAGTATTTTAAGAGCTGTATGAACAGAGGTTTTCTGTTTCTTTGAGTGGTCTTGATTCAACAAGGTACAGATACCCACATGTGCTTATAGTAAGTTGAGTCTGGTGGGAGGATTCACACTTTTGAATATAAGCATGTCATATATTCTTGCATTTGCCTGACTGTTATTAAGAGATTTGCCAGAGGAATCTCTTCCTGGTTAATCCCAGAGTGGGTCATCCATGTCTAAACCAGGAACCCTTTTAGAACTAAGCTTGGGAATTCAAGACTGCTATTCTTTACATTTTTATTTCAGTGTATACAGTACTTTGAGAAATAAATAGCAGAAGAGCTTGCCCAGCTTGTGTAGGTGACTTCAGGAAAAGTCACCTAAGAGGAAGTATTAATACTTCAATAAAAGTATGAAGAGGAAGTCTTAATACTGTGTCAATAGAGATAAAGTCATAAAAAGTAGACAACTTGACCTACAATCATTGTGATTTCTTTCCTTTGGTAGGAATTAGTGGCTATCATCATGTCGTTTTTTATTTATGGCAGTAGCTCATAGCCTTTAGCTTATAGATTTCTTATTAATTCAAGGTCTTTGGTTTTGTTTCCAAGTTATTTTTTTGTTGTTAGTTTGTCTTTGCTAGAGGTGTACAGATAGAGCTCCTCAGTGAAGCTGATGCCAAGTAGCTGTTGGAAGGTCTGTAGGGACTTGCTTCTTGGCTGCCTTTCAAGTGCAGTATGGCTGTAAAATGTTTTAGTGTCAGAATCACTACATCTATCACTGTTCTGCTTTCCTCTGTCAATAACTAGTCTCATTCAGTGACATATTTGTTCTTAAAGGGGGAAAGCAGATTCATCTCTGTGCCAGCACATGAGTCTTTTCAATTTTTCTGCTCAGATAATCATTGGGCTTCAGGTTTCAGTGGTTACTTAAATTAATCCCCGTGATGTCTTTCCAGTCTCTTCAATGTTTGTGTTGAGAGAAAGGCCAAAACATATCTTGTCTGTTGGGAACCACTAGACATCAATCATCTGGTGAGAGAGAAGAAAAGTGAGCTATAGTCTTCAGTGTTGAATTTTGTGATGAGTGAAATAATTTTGACAGATCTTTACTTAGGACAATATTTAACAACTGGGAAGTCTTATTTCATTTCTTTCTTTTTGTGCTAGGACCACTTTTGCTTGTTGGCTTGCACACCCATTTGGGTCATTTATGCGGTCCCCTGTCGTGGTGAATAACAATCCACTAGCGTGATGATCCTTACCTTTCTTTAGTTTGCAGATTGCTGAGTTTCCAGTAAAAACACAGCAAGTATAAGTGGTGCTTTTCACTTTTATCTTTTTGTGGACCATTTGAAAGAGAGTACATATCACTTGGGTACCTGCAGACCCCAATTTGAAAACTCCTGACCTCATCAACCCCAGCATTTCACACCTAAATGTGCAAGTACCTACACAGCTGAAGCTTGTTCTTCCCTAGCACTACGCTGCAGACTTACCAAACTTTCCATTCAAATAATTCACAATTTTTCATCTGTAACAGCCACCCTGAGCCTCAGTATTTGCGCTGCACCTTTTTGTCATAATCTTTCCTTCAAGGACATCTGTGGTGGTAACTTTTGGAGCAGCAGGGATGACAGGGAGTTTGACAACTGCAGGCTGGAAAGCTTGGTCCAAACATGGTTCCTTGCCTTGTGTTTGAGAGCACAAGTCTTTTGGGGCAGAGGACTTGGTGGCTCTGTCACATTGATGTGCTGGGTGCTGCAGTGCTGAGCTGAGGTTGAAGTCCTTAGGTGCTCTCACAGTGCAAAGTCTTATATAATAATATACACGTATGAGGTTATTAGTGAATGAGAGGTAATCTGTAAATAGGCAGCCAGGCAAAAAGTTCTTGCTCAAAACCTGCCTGGGTCTGCTTTACCTGTTTTCTCACCACTTGGGCAATAGTGATTGCTTTTTGTGGCAGTCCTCAGCCTGCTCCATGAATGAGTTTCATGCGTAAGTTTGAAGGCTTTAGTAGAGCTGTGGTGAGTTTGCAGTGCAGATACTTAGATATGTGTTTAGCTTGAATCTGGAGCCATAAATGTGTAATAGTTCATAGACGGCTAGCCTTGCTTTATTTGCTCTAGTCGTTAACTAAGAAAATGAGAGCAGGGCACAATTAGTCAATAGGTGTAAGAGGATACATGTCCTGTGTCCCAGTCTGTGGTCTTGTACTCTTGGTATCTGACATGCACACACTACTTGTGATTGCACTGAAGGGGACTGGAGCCTCTCATGGTTTATATGGTGTTTCTTTTAATAAACTGTAAGATAGTGATTCTTGTGTGACGTTACCTGTAGCTTTTAGTACTGTATGTGGCTTCTCACAGGCTTATTCTTTCCTAAATGTGGTAAGAAAAGAGAAAATTTGCCCCTCAAGGCATCTCTGCATCTCCTACTGAAGCATGTTTGTCAGTGCAATCTTTTTTAAGGTTTGTTGGTAGGGTCTCTTCTCTCTGTGGCAATGCCCAGAAGTACATCTGTGGAAGTGACCTACTCTGTCCTGGAAAAGCAGAAGTGGTATCTTGTGGGCTATGTTTCTTTTCCTTCCCTGAAACCACAGGTCTCAGCGCTTCTGCAAGATGACTAAGGGTTCTTTCAGCCTTGGGCCCCTTGATTTTTCCAGCATGCGTTTCAGCTGAACATAAATATATCTGAGTTAGTTTTGAAGTAGCCAGCTCAGGTGTGGTTTGCATTCTTCAACTCCAGCAATAATTATGGTTTTCAGTAGTGCCTAACTCCCCTTGCTGCTTAGGGAGCCTGTGATGAGCTGCTGCAGTAAGAAACTTGAGTTCCTAGATTAAAGCCAGCTCGGGCTTATCCAGACTGCAGTGTAACTCTCCTTTACAAACTGAGCTATTGCAGTGAATTCCTCAGGGCTTTTTGCTTCCTGCCTTTTGAATTTCTTTTTCTGTGAACTTAGCGAGTGTGACTTTTACCTTTATCCATGACTGACCTTTTCTCAATGCTATCTGTCTGCTTAAAAGCTTATACCAGCATGTAAGATCTTGTCATCTTCTCCAGTGATGGCTTTGTGCCAGGATCACACCAGTCTGATAAAGTGCCGTGAACAGCCTGCCCCTTCTCAGCCTACCTGCCTCACTGCTTGCAGCATCATCATTCTTCCATTGGCTCTGCTCTACCTGCTTCTATGAAATCCACCTTCTTCAGAGACATTTCATCTCTCCTGATGGCTCCAGAAATTTCACTGGCTGCATTTGTTGCTAGCTGGGGCTAAGCCTTCAGAAGTTGGCTCTTGGAATGGACGTGGTGATACTATGCTTTGAAGTCAGACCGTGTGTTTTGTAAAGCGCATGTTTTTGATCCTTAAAAACATGAGATGGTTAAGGTAAGGCATGATGCCAAACAGTGTGGGAAAAATGGGGTTGAGAAACCAACTGCTGGGATGTACTACGGTAGATGTGGGAAGTGCTTGAGTCGATCTGTGCCAGTGCTGTCCTGAAGTTGCCTTTTTTATTTCTGTTTACACTTTATTGAGGAGGACACAGGTCCATTTCCAGATGTTTGACTGCAGTACTATAGCCTTCCTTATACTTAGCAGGAACTGAACTTCCCTCTGTACCTGCACTGCCAGAGTGATTTGAGCTGGTGTGGGTCAGCACCAAGGAGGTCACACAGCCTTTGCTCTGACATGGGAGCCCCCAGTGAGCCTCTCAAAGGCAAAAACCTAACCTGGAGTGAGGAGAGAGGAAAAGAGAGTTCAGGATAAGTTACTGTGGACCTGCGGACTTATCTCCTCTGCATTATGGTCTTCAAACAAGTATGTGTGGAATCATAAGGTAATTTTTGTAGGAAGAGACCTCCATGGGTCTCTGGTCTGACCTCCTGCTTACAGCCATGACATTGGGTAAATAGTTCCCATCATCTGACTTGTAATGCCCTGCTGAAGACAGAAGCAGCTAACAGCAGCTCTGGTGGATCTTGTGGATGATTTCCCCAATTCCCACGTTTTGCTGTGGACAGGTCCTTTTGGAGCCTTTGCTCCTGCCTAACAGGTTCCCCTGGTCCTTCTGCCTCCAGTTGCTTCTGCATAATGGGGGACCTGGGAGCACCCAGTGCCGTCTGGCTGTCTCTTCCACCCACGCTGTTTGGACACTGGCTTTCTTGAGGCAAATGGGATACCTTTTTGGATGCACAGCTCTGAACAAGATTAGGCAGCTGTTGCCTTTACTTGAAATCTGTTTGTTATAAAAAAGAAGTGTAACTCCTTTCCCAGCCTGCCTCAGATATATTTCTGTGTTTTGACAGATCCTTAAGGTGATTGACAGACCTATAGCTGCCAGCAGCTTTTTATAGGAGCTTTTCTTACCATGCTTGTCTTGGGAAAGACTTTTTCTTTTTTTTTTTTTTTTTTTTTTTTTTTTTTAAGTCTTAGCAATAGCTGATTTAGGTAATCTCAGCAGATCCTTTGAAATGTCCAGTAACTCTGCCCTTTCTTTAACTTTAAATGCTGAGAAGTTAGGTTATAATGACTCGGTCACTGGAAGTTATGGAAAACAAATCATCAAGCAGTTTTTCTTCCTCTCGTAACCTCATTTTCCCACTTCTTTTGTGACTTTTCTGTCTGCAGGTGACTTGCTCCTTGTGCAGCCACAGTCTTTTTACTCAGCTAATTAAATCATGTTTTTCATCAGAAATTAGGCTCTCAAACTACTCTTAGACAACATTTCCTTCTTATCTCCTTTCTTTATTCTTACCTCAGCTGTGGCAGAAACCCCTTAATGGAGGCTGCAGGCCTTGAAGTTGGTCTCAGAATAGAGGGGATGAGGAGATATTGACCATTCATACTTTTTTCAGTGTTTCTGAAGTCTGACAGATACCCTTTGTGCTGTGAAATTATGTGGTTCATTGACTTACAGAGAATTCATTGCCTGAATAAACAACTTACAAAAAAAAAATAAAAAGATCCTAGATATATATTTTTGCATGGTAACATCAGTAAACCCACAGAAGACATATGAAGTTTGTGAGTGCTTTGGCTTGTTTGCTACAATGTCAAATACAACAGATCTGTTTACCTGCTCTTGATAAGATTGGATGTGTTCAGTGTGCCTGATCAGTGGATTTGGCATCTGCACCGCAGCAGATCTGAAAAGGGTCTTGCTACAGTAAGAAGCAAAGTAGATGGATGATGCTTGTGCTTTTAGTAGGTATTAAACCCTGGTGGGTTATTGGAAGAGGCAGGCTTGGGAACTATAGACCTTCCCATCCCAGTTTTGTTTCCATCAGTGGGAATTTCCTACTGATAATAGGAGTTAGAAGGTATTTTCAGTGAAATGAGAAATACAGATGCTTCAAGTTAAGAGGAGCACAGGAGAAAAAGAATATATGAAATGTAGACTTTGTACTTTGTCTAATTCTTTCTTTAATATCCATCTCCTCATTTTTCTATTATCTTTTGCATAAACTGTAGCTTTCTTTGTGATGTTGTAAGTGGCTGTTTTCAGTGAATTGTAGAAGGGATGATGAAATAAAATCAAGCAATTAATTCTCTGCTCATGTGTCCTAGTTACATTTAAACAATTGAGAAGTTTATATGTGCAAGCAAAGTTTGCTGCCAACTGGGCAAGACTATAAACCTTTCCTGATGGTGTAACTCATACAAAACACACTGCCCAAAGCATTGCTAGAAATGTGATATAGTGGCATTTGCAAGCCCAGGCTAATACACACAACATTTTCTACATTTCTAAATGTAGAATCTAGAATTGCCTGTCTGACTAATACATTGGTAAGGGCATGCCTGACTTTATTAGATAGGATTCAATGTTTTGGCTTTTTTAGATGGCTTTTTTTTTTTCTTTTTCTCCCTGACCAGCTAGCAGTGTGAGTATATCTCACACTGCTAGCTCCTGACTTCTTGAAAGCAAAAGCATCATTCTGTTGCTTTGGAAATTTGCAAAATTTATTACTGTGCAATGTAAACAAGGAGGGGAAAATATAGATGTTTTGTTAAAAGGATTATTGTTGATGCAGTTTGTATTTCCTTTCTTTCTAGTTGCCACTCATTTAAATAACTTCCTTCCCCATCCCATGTTTATGTTGGATGTCAGGTTGTCTGTTACTGTTTGTGGTGGTGGCCTGGGCACCCACACTCCTGACGCTCATGACGAGGAGCTCATGCTGATGACTGGACAATGCTGAGAATGCAGATGCACAACAAACGCAATTAAAATGTTTTTTTTTCTTTTAAGAACATGCTTGTTAGGTATATTTAAAGGCAAGGGTGTTCATAACTACAGTTAGGTTTATTTTTTTCTTTGAAGGTCACAGCTTTTCCATTGCAAGAGTCTAGTATTTATTCTGGATGACCAGACAACTTGACCAAAGGTTTTTGCTCAGCCATTTTTAGGCAGAAAAGTACTTGGACATTTTCTATCTAAAGAATAGGAAAATATTTGAGAATATACTCAAGTTGATAACAAAAAAGATAAATAGAATAGAAATAAATAGAACAAAGGCAGGAACTTAAGCTTCCTCTTTGATTTTTTTGAAACTTAGTGTTTTGCCACTGAAACAAACTTTTAGGTTTGAACTTTATATATATGCTTAGAAGTTTTTTCCCGATAAATTGATGGTTTGAGAAATAGGTAATAAAATGGAAGGTGGTAGAATACCAATTTTAAAAAAGCCAGAAAACTAAAGAAGATGCAAGGACAGGTATTCTTGAGGTTTTTGCATGTAGCAGCTATATTGGGGAAGCTGACTGAATTATGAGTCCTGTGAGAAAATAAGTTGAGCAATTATGGGGGTTTTTTTGGTTTTTTTGTTTTTTTTTTTGTTGTATCCTCCATATCTTACATGAAAGATTTCTCATTAAAAACCTGAACAAGAGAACAGCCTTTCCCCCCGCCAAAACCTGAAACTTTTCTCTTCAAAAGTAAATGGATACATTCACAGAAGAAAAATTTAGCATACACAAGACCTTCTTTGTGCGCTGCCAGACCATTCCTGGCTCCCCCTGTGACTGATTTGGAGCTGGCTTTTGTAGCCACAGGTGGCTCCCAGCGGAGTTCACTGGAGCTGTGGGTGGAGATGCTCCTTCTTCTGCTCTGTGTTGTGCCAGTGGCCAGGGTAAGTACCTGGTCTGCAGTTGCAGAGCCGTGAGTTTGACTTGGCTGAGAGGTGGGCACTGGGCACAGGAGACAGGGGCCCCTCCTCGAGGAAAACCAAAGCGCGGGTGCATTGAGCAGAAGATCCCAGCCTGGAAATGCTGGTTTGAATTCCCATTGTGGGTTGAAGGGGGTCAGTGCACTGGTATGCCGCCTATTATACGATCTTCCTTCTACTTTTACAGACACATCATTTTTTTCATCTGATAATTTGCTTCAAGGACCAGAAAAGTGAGTTTAAGGAATTTGCCCCCCTTGCTGAAAGAAAAACCTGGAGACCTCCCAGGAGCTCATTACAGAGTTATAAGGACCTACATGAAGCCAGGGGTTCTTGGTGTCAGGGGCTCCTTACAAATGGAGATATTTGCTACTGTATTGATTTCAAAACAGGCTGTTTTATTTAAAAATGCTGAGCTTGGAACAAACTGAGTTCAGCACATTAGTGGTATTTGGGTCCTGATCTCTTCAAATGCCAGAAGAGGAAATGAAATGCCTCTTCACAGGGATACTTGTAATGACTGTCATGTTTACTCATGTGAATATTTTCTGTAGTGTGACCATGAAGTACAAACATTTGGAATAACATGCAAATCTAGAGAAGTGTAGAGAATTCTTTTGTCACATCTGTTAAATAGCATGAGCAAGACAAGTTCATTAACACTTCCAATAAAAGAAAAAATACTTTACTGCTACCTGTGTGATGTGAAACTGTTTGACAATTAAAAATATATTTGCTGAACTTCTCTGGAATACAGGATCTCACACAGGGGTCTCATTTAGGATTTCTGCTCGTTCCTGATTTTTGCTTAGGAATTTTTTTGTTTGTTCGAGGTGTTTTTTGTTTGGTTTTGTTTTTTGTTGTTGTTTTTAAATTTTTCATGCTGGAACAATTCAGCATGACAAATGACATAGCATGAAACAGTCATAGTGGGCTTTTTTTTCTGTTGGTGTCACTCCTTAAGATTGGGTCAGCCAGTAAGAATGACTTCCCAATTTTGGCTTATTCTATAGTGCTGTATGCAACAGGTAGTAGAAAGGACAGAAGTAGTTGGGCCCTGTATAAGTAATGTATTTGCAAGCAGCAAGATGGTCACTTGAAGAGAGGCCTTTCTGCACCATCTCATGTGATGGTTTAAGAAGCAGTTACTTGGAAATCTTCCTCTACCCAAATCTGCTCAAGAACTGGTTGAACAGGATGCACTGAGCTGAAGCAAGAGCTTGCTCCTGGGACTTACCTAGAGCAGACACAACCTATAATGGTGTGTCCCCAAAAACTGCTTTGCTCTGCCAGTCCTAGAAAAATCAAACAGCTGAGCCATGCATATCCAAAAATGCTAGGTATGGTGGCGATGGAGGAAGGGCTCACTTCCGCAGGTTGGGGAGCAAGGTCCAGCCCGTGTTGGGTGTTGGGAATTTGTTGGGATAGTGAGAGGGGAAGCTGAGCATGTTAGGAACTGCACTCTTAGTTGCTGTGCTTGTGTGCAAGACAGACTGACAACAACTTTAGGAATAAGGCTTGCAAATGTTGGTATGGCAGACTGAAGAGAAAGAAGAAATGTTGGAACGCTTACTCCTTTGAAGCTGTTTTTCCTTGCTGCGGTGGTTTCAGCTTTATTGAATATTTTTCTAAAAATCTTTACGTGTACCTGCTAGTGTGGCCCACCCAGACCAAATCCTGCATTGGCAAGGCACTTGTGAAATGCTAGATCCTAGGAGAAATCTTTAAATCCCATGAGTGCTTTGGGATTACCACTCCCTTATGCTTCAATCTGCTGGGCAGTGCACCAAACAGATTGCTGACAGAACATTTATTGCACTGATACTTGCAAACATGAAGTAAGATTGTATATTAAGGAGGATTTATGCTGCAACTGCATGCAAGAGAATCTGGTCTTCAAGCTTAAGAAAACTAGAACTTGTAGAAGCAAATCCTAATATCAGAGCTTAGTCCTTTGCATGATCTGGATGGCCCAGACAACCAGATTGGTGGCAGAGAGACAACATCACTGAATGGGTTATGTCTGGTGTTAGTATTATGGAGAAGAGAAAATGGAAAGAAAGAAATGGGACAGAAATAGTAAAAGTGAAGAGAACATCTGAGTTATAGATTCATTTGGAGAAATCCAATGTAAGTCATCCTGTGGGTCTTGTATGTGTGTACCTTGTGCTGTGGTGGTGGTAGTATGTCCTGATTGTGGCTGGAGTTTCAGGGCTTTGACCTTTGTGTAAGCAGGATGTCAAAAAGATTCTCTGTCTAGAAGATTTAGAAGTAATCTGTAAGCATAATGTGATATTGGCTATAGAGAATTTATTGATCAAAATGTGAACAGAGTAGGCAAGAGTGTCTTCTTGAGGATGTGAGTTTTATCACTGCATTTTGGATTCCCATTCTTCTCTTCTTCCAAATTATTCTTCCCCATTAAAAAGCTCAGATGAGGTAAGATGTCTGAGTGTGGAATCCAGTGGGTTTCCTTGCCACTGTTTAAGGTTGCTTTGCTGCCTATTTTGGAGGATTTATCCCTGTGATATTCTGTTGGCATTATGGTACTTGCTCTCTGCTTCTGAAATAGTGACAGAATGTTGCAAAATCAAGCCTTTATCTTTGTTGTGGGTAAACTTTATTACAAAGCAGCACTCCAACCTGCATCTTCCCTTGCATTGAACTACATAAACGTACTGGTTTCACCCTCTCTCTTGCTTCTCTTGTAGATTGGACTTCATCATGGAGGCTTTTTCCATCATAATTGATTCTGTGATTCTGTAATGGCTTTGTCCATCTTATTAGTTGCCTTTTGGAAGCGAAGGTATGTGTGTCTGGGTGGATGACTGGTAAAGCCTAACTCATTTTGCTGTAAGCCATTTCTTGGGTTTATGTTACAAAAGGTAAACCCCTTTGACGCAGTGCAGAAGAGAGGGTCAGCTATTATGGGTGTAATTATCCCAGTGAAGAATGCAGGGTGGTTAAGTGCTGCTGTCAAGCTGGGCTGTGTTTTAGACCTATCTGACAGGAAAAGAAGGCTAAGAAATAGCTGTATTTTTCTCTCATGACCTTGTTTAAAGGTGATACAGGTCCTTACTGCTCTTGCTTTTTCTCTCCTGCAAAATACACGTATTTTGTTTAAATGCTGATCCCACAGTCCTGTGAGCAGTTTCAGCTTGACAAGGAATGCTTGATGTAATCTGAAATTAGGCATGTAGGTGTGTTGTGCTTATTAGCCTGATAGTGGCCATTTAGCTATTTTATCTCAGTTATAATTAAAAGAGTGTTACCAGGAAAGGAGGAAGAGGAGGTGGGTCAGGAAGTCGAAGCTGGATCCAAAATAGGATGTGTTTGGGCCTGTGGTTGGGCAGTGTCTGGTGAAGATGTGCCTGTAAGTGTCTTCTAGCTATCAGACTACATTTATACTGAAAAAGGAGATTTTTGGTTCAAAAACATTCATTTTGCACTGTTACTTGAAGAAGTTTCTTGCCCTTTGGTGCAAACTTCTGCATAACTCTCCTCAAATCACTCCCATTAATGCACAGGGTGTTTTGGTCAAACTCAGATAAAGCATTTTCCTCCTATAAAATTATTTGTTTTCCCATACAGAGAGATGACAAGCTGCATGGAGTTTAAATATGACCTGCAAAGCGTATCTATTTGATTTAAAGTATCGTATTTCAGGATCTCACACAGACTGTATTTTTCCTTGCGAGTTGTGACTGACTCTTCAGGCTTCGGGAAAACAAACCGTGTTTTTGTTTCAGTCTTCATCTATAGAATGAAAATAAAGTTGAAGATGGTGTTGTATGTCCTTCTACTGTTTTGGCATTCCCTTGGAGTGGATTTGACAGGGATGTTGATGGAGAGCTCTTGAAAATGGCTGATGCTCTCTGGCTCACTGTTTATACACCCCTGGAGGACCTGCAACTGAGCCAATTTAGAATTGCACCAAGAGATTGGGAAATCCCTTCTGCATAAATTAGTGCATTTGGAGTGCTGGAAATTTTTCTGTAGGGGTAAAAGGAATACCCCTTTAAAAGTGAACTGGTAATGTCACCAAGGGAATGGTGTTGTAGTATCTGGTAGTGATGAGGAAGATAAACCAAAGCAGTCCTTGTAGAGAACAGGCAGAGCAGTCCCCTTTGCTGTGCAGAAAAACAGACAGCCTTGTGTTATTTGTGATGGGCCAGACAGGGCCTTGTGCCAGAAATTAGTGATGGTTTAAAGAACCAAATTTTGCTTCTGAATGGGGCAATAATTGTGTAAATGAGATTTTTGAATTGTTTTAAAAATTATTTTAACAAGCGCCAAGTGAATTCTTTTCTTCTGATGAAATTGAGGACTGAGTTGTTTCTGGTAGAAAATGAAACCCTATTTCTTTGTGGAGGGGGAGGGGGCAGAATGAAAAACCCATTGGTAGGTCTCTGGTGAGGAAGGAAACTCACTGTAGTTGTTGTCGAGGAAGGAGTGCAGCTTCTCATAACCCAGAGGAAAGGGTGTGAAGAGTGATAATAATTGTAGGAAATAATTGTCATCGTTGTTCTGGCTGGACTGTGCCCTACACAGCAAAGGGAAATAAACATGGATCTCTCTGAATCTTGTTTCTGTGCTGGTTTAGTTTCATGGTGCAGTAAGAAAGGAAATTATGAAGTAAAAGGGATCTTGGCAGGCTTTGGTTTTCCTCTGCAGAGGGGTGGGAAGGAGAACAGAATTTAATCATACCCTGTAAAATGTGTGTGTTTGGCCTGAAGTATTTCAGGCTCAGGCGGGAGGTAAAACACCTGTATAAACTCCTGACTTGTGCCTGTGGGTTTTGTCTGTTTGGGGTTCTGGTATCAATGATATATATAAAGTTCTGGGGTTTTTCCTCTGTCTCCCCTACAATCTTTCTGCTATGCATAAGGAAACTTTTCTACTTGAACTTTGATTTATTTTCAGATCTTTTCTGTTTCCACACTCTTTCTTGGCCAGGCCACTGTGGCCTTTTCCCATCTGTTTGACTGCTTTGCTTTCAACTATCCTCCTTCCTTATCCCCTGATCCTCATCGATCTCTCTGGATGTCCTGCTGGCCTTTGGTTCAGTTCTCCCTGACCCTTTTATGGGCTGTCCTGCAGATTCCTGTTGGCTCTCACCAGTCCAGTCTCTTGTCTGCTGTACACCAGCCTGCTCCATACTCTTGGCTACCCTTTCCATATTGCTCACCTGCTCTCTCTTGTTCATTGCTTCCCACTTAGCCTTTCATTGCCTTTTTCTTGATGCTCCTCTCAGTAGCTTACTGGTGTTATGAGCCATTTCCGTACCCTCCCTCCCAAACACCTTTTCTTAATCCTTTCACAATTTTTGCCTGCCCTATCCTATTTGGACACACAGTTGTTGTGAGTAGTTTTTCAGTCCCTTGCTCATCCCTTGCATCCAGACTACGTGCAAAATCTGCAGCTACACACTTTCGAGGAAATCTAATTCCATTTTTATGAGCTCCAACCTTAGCAGGCTATAATTACCTCTTGCCATCATCACTGAGACCTCTTTCCTGCCGGCTCACCTGACGCAGGCACGCACACACATATGTGTACATATACCACGTCCCTGTCTCCCCCAGGTCTTCAACCTGTGCAACCATCAGCTCACCTACACTGGATACTTGCTGTCACTGCCCCTTGGCACAGCTCTTTCAGCTGCTCCAGGCTCTACCTCATTTTCCTCCTGTCTGCCAGGTATTGTTCCCTGTGTTACCCTTGCCCATCAAGCTGGTGAGGAAGGGCTCTCTTCTGTGTGTCTGCACTATCTTTCTGGGTTGGCTGGGCCTTACTTTTGCTATATTGAAATACCCCCATTGGTTGCCTCCGCTGGATATCTTCATACCTTTGTGTGGAGATGCCATTTCTGTAGCATGTCCAGCCCCCCGTCAATGCCCAGCCTTGACACAACTACTCTGATTTTGTTGTTTCCCTTAGTCCTCCTTGTCTTGCCCTCCTGGTCTAAGGCAGGTGGACACCCTTCTACATAAGGATGCTGCCACATTTTAGTCTAGCCTAGGAAATAAACGTCATACTAACCTGGTACTGAAATACTTTTTTAACAGCTCTGGTGAACTTATCCCTAGTGTGATATTGCCTGTCAGTAAGGTTAAATTCTTATGCTGACCTTTGTTAGAAATGAAAAAAAGCCCCAACCGCTTCAGAAATTACTTGCGGGGTGTCTGGAAATTTATGGAGGACTTAAAAAGTAAGCTTTCATGGAGAAACTGACTTTTGTCAGTGTACCTGCTTCTTCTATCCCTGGATGCACAGTGAACATTGTCACCACTTGTTTCTTGGGTAAAATGCCCAAACCCTTAAAATACAGAGAAGAAGCCCCTGGATGTGAGACATGAAGTAGTGTTGCTGTATTCACTCTAGTTTGGGTATACTTGTCTGATTTCAGAGTCAGTGGAGCAATCATGATATGTCCTTACGTCTTTCCCCTGCTTCTCCTTGGAGGCCCTCTGGCAGGTCTTCAAGGGTAGAACTTGCAATCCAGGATTGCTTGATTCAAGATTTAAGAGCAGAAGACCAAGAAAATGTAATTTTAAACATACAAAAAATCTCTGCATATCAGCCCATCAGCACAGGGCACCCATGTAAAGGCTTCCCTCTCCTGCCCTTCATCCATTGGTTAATTTTCCTTATTTCTTGATGTACATGAGTTCATCTACTTCAAGCAGTGGGGCAGCAGAACAAAGCAGTTTTCAAAGGAAACAAAGGCCGTTTATATCTAGTTTTCATTTCCTTTTTCTTCTATTTGGTAAACTGTACAATATTTAATAACAGAAGACTTGCTCATTCTTGTATCTTAGACTCTGAATTATTAAATCTCGGAATCTCTGATTCAGATAAAGAATTATTAGTGTGTGCAGTATCTTCCTGACACGTGCTAGAGATGTAATCAGGAACCAAGGTGCTCTTAGCAAATGCTTGGTTAAAATATATTGTAAAGTACCATCTTAGCAGGAATGGGAAGAGTCTATAGTCAAAGGGAAGAAAACCCTCTTGGAAGCTGAGAGCTTTGAGAAGATGGGATCAGGTATATGTAGTGTTAGAGACAGTGCTCATCTGCTGGATTTATCCTTCATTAAATTTTCAGCATATATCCTCATAACATAGTGTCAGCAGAAACGCAGGCAAAGCTTAAGGGATTACAATGATTAATATTTGGATGTAAGTTTTGGGTTTTGTTTGTTGCATTAGAGCTGAAGGAGTCATTTGGGTGCTTTGCTTGGACTCATGCCCACATCTAACCATATGGTATAGCAGTTGATGGAATGCAGATAATAACTTCGTTTTCTTTGCTATTTAGGTTCAAACTTGTGCTAACAGGTTCTCTCCCAAGCTTTGTTTCAACCCACT
This sequence comes from Turdus rufiventris, assembly GCA_013186435.1. Lineage (NCBI taxonomy): Eukaryota > Metazoa > Chordata > Aves > Passeriformes > Turdidae > Turdus > Turdus rufiventris. The sequence goes on along the minus strand of PYHW01010620.1, from coordinate 5,860,725 downwards.
GGGTGAACCTAATAGACAAATTCCTCTCTCCATGCCTCAGTTTCCCCATACAGCAAAAAGCAGTAATAGTAATAATACACTGCTTCTCTTCTAATGTGTTTGGAGCGTACGGATGAAAAGCACCCAATATGAGTTTGCTATTTAATTATTTGGCCTACTACTTGTACTCAGTTTGTCTGACCATGCTGTAGGAACACCCATGTCTATCTGGGCAGTGCTGTCAGCCTGCCCAGTTGGGCTGTGACCTACAGCATGGCATACACAACTGGCATTAGTCAGCTGGCCACTTCAAAAGGTGAGGGGGAGAAGGGAATGAAAACTTGCAGGGGAAAACCATGCTTCAAACCTGAATAAAGCAACCTTTTCCTCTTCTGACCAGGGAGTCTGGATACACAGGCAGTGCTACTTCCTAGGTAATTTCAAGGTGTATTCATATTTCAAAAGAGAAGTGAGTCAAACCAGCTAATCCATGTAAACTGTTGTCATAGGTATGTGGTGAAATCCACACCTGTCAGCCCTGAGCAGCTGCTATGTGGGTCTGGGTCAAGGCATATTGGTGCCCCTGTTTCCCTGGGTGGTATGGGAGACAAAGTCACAGGATGTGGGAATACCAATTTCTCTTTCCCTAGCAAATTACCGGTGAATGACTTTTCAGATCTGGGGTCCTAAGGCATACTACTGTGAGTGTGAATAGCATGTTGTTACTACCTTTTACAGGATTGAATTTATCCCAGGAGGAATCTGCTTTGGAGTAGACTTTAAAATTTGGAGGCAGGCTAAACAAGCCCCAGAGGGCTGATAGCAATGTGTGTGCTGTCCAGAGGTGTCCTTACCTTCTGAGAACAGGTGTATATATATACACAGGAATTTCACGACTATAAGGCGCACCCTTTTGCCTAAAATTTTGGTCTGAACCCGGAAGTGCGCCTTGTAGTCTGGTGCGCCTTATATAATGTACAAAGTTTTGAAATTTGCCAACCCAGAAGTGTGAGCCGTGAGCCGAGCCATGAGGTGGGGCGGGACCGGGCAGCCCCCAGCGAGCAGAAGCCACGCGAGGAGGGAGGGAGGGAGCAGGCAGCCCCGCGCTGCCCTGAGCCGAGGGCGGCCCCGCCCTGAGCCGAGGGCCATCCCGCGGTGCCGGGGCCGGTGGGACCATAGCTGATAGGGGCAGGCAGGGCTGCGTTGCCACAGCTGGCAGGTGCAGGCGGGGCCGTGGCTGTGGGGCCGCGGCTGTCAGCTGTGTGGGGGGAGCTGGCGGTGGATCCTCGCTGCAAAAAAAAAAGTGCACCTTATAGTCCAGTGCGCCTTATATAATGTACAAAGTTGCAAAATTTGCCGACTCCCGGAGGTGTGCCTTGTAGTCCAGTGCGCCTTATGGTTGTGAAATTACTGCAGATAGATAGACGTGTAATAGCTAATATATCTACAATATTGATACCTATTTTAAATCTTCTAGTTTAAAAGGAAAATGTTTGAACCTTGAAAATAAACCAGTAGTTTAGAAAAAAAGTGTAACATGGAATAATTGTGGTAAGAATTGTATTGTGCCATAGCATTACACTAATTCTACCAAACCTATAGGAAAAGGCTTATGCCTTGGATTTAAAGAGTATCCAGCGTGTCCTGGTCTCACTGTAGAAACCACATGTAGGAGGAGACAGTTTCAAAATGCAAGACTTGCTGTCATTTATTGTTCCTCAATCTCCTGATCCTAAAGCTGCTCCACCTGAAACCAACAGGCAATCACTTTAAGGGGTGTTGAAGCTGATCTTCAAAGTAATGTGATTTTTATAATGTTTTTAAGGAACAACCTGATTGCAGAGTCAAATGTTACTCCATGAAAATTCTGTGAAGATAAATGGTCCAAAAATTTTGCACAGATACAAATATAAACACAAAGGTAAAAATGAATATTTAAGTGTAAGTGATTCTTAGTACCCATGAACTTACAAGCAAATAAACATTTGCTTTCATAACTCTTACCCAGCTTCTGCCAATAGCAGTATCTTCCGGTAACAAAGTTATGACCTCCAGAAGAATGGAGAACACAGATTTCTTTTAAGTAGCTGAAATATAAAATTTTTAATGCAATCTGAAAAAAGTCTGACTATTGGAGCATTACAACATGTCCAGTTTCAGCCTAGCCATTTGCCTGTGTAGTGTGATCTACCTGACATATTATTTGCTTTTCCCCTTCTGCTTTTTTTCCTTTTCCAATTTCATTGCTGTTTCTCCTGTTTTGTGGAGATGATGTTAATGATATTTTTCTGTGTGTGTAAGCCACCATCTTCCCTCCTTCTGCTCCATAGAGCTGTTGTCGCTTCCACTGACTGCCACAGCTTTTATGTCACATGGAAGTTGTTAAATGTAAACGGTATCTCAACAGCAATTCAGAGTTTAAGTACATATAATGAAATTGTTTAGCTGTAAACAAGATGGCCTGAATAACTTAGATATAGATTCTACATGTGGTCTGCAGGTACCTAGGTTTTGAGAATTATTTGTGCACCAAGTAGTTCATGATGATCACAAAGTTTTTGCAGGAATGGTGTTAGAACATCTTGCACTAACTTTTTCAAGCGCCTAGCCTACATACTGTGATTTTGTTTTTCACACTTATGCCTAAACCTGAAATCCAGAACTTGTTTTTAAATACTGCTTAAATATTTTCTTGGTGTGCAAGCTGTCTTACTAATTCTGACTGAAGTCACTGTAACATTAAATCACAGTGAAAAAAGCCAGAAATATGTAGGATCCAGGTCACTAGTTGTACATGATGAGGGAGGAAAACCCTGCACCATCCCACACTTAAAATTTGCTATTCAGCAAGCTCTCAGTTTAATACCTGATGTCCTCATTTGTGTTATGTGGGAGACTGTGTACAGGAACTGGAGAAACTCGCTCTGGTCTATGATTTTGACATTGAAAACAAAACATCATTTCTGGTTCCTCTGCATATGTTTCTTCCAGTGAAGCGAGTCTGGTGGCAGCTCCATGGCTTGCTGTGGTCTAGATTATTCTTGGCAAATGCTTCCCACTGCTGTTAGCAATGATGAAGGCAAGCATGTAAGCAAGGCTTACTGATTTCTGTTCTCATTAGTCATGTCACTTAGGTTATTACTGCTGACCTCAGGAGCTCTCCTTTCTTATCCCTGCCAGCCACCTCCACCTCATGGGAGAGGTATGCTGGGGAAGTTGTAAAACACTAGGGTAGAGGCAGTCTAGGCATGTACTAATTTTAAATGTTTTTCCCCCTCCTTAATACCTTTTCCAGTACTTTCCAAAGGTCGGGAACTGCAGAATGCTTGCTGTCAAGCTTGTACTTGCTTTGCTGCTTTTGAAATCTGATATAATTTTCCCTTTTTCCTGACTTTCTGAATGACTGCAGGTCTTGGAGGTTTGATGCTTCATATTACTGAATAACTTAGTGCTACTTGTGCTGTATTAATCCTGAATTTTGGTCATGATTCTGCAGGCTTGTTTCAATATCTGCTCTGTTTCTGGGGGTCAGTCACTCAGGAGGCAGCTTTGGTCCTCCCCTGGTAAGAAATGTCTGACATGGCTCTTGGTGATGCTGTTGGGGGCTTGGTGTGGCCATCTTGGTATTCCTCTGAGGGGAGAGTGAGTGAGGAGGTAAGAATTTGCCTTTTAGCATTTTTCATGGTTTGGAGCTGAGTGAACATACCTCAAGCTCTATGCCTTTTCAAGTCCTGAGATCCTGGGAATGCTGTGAGGTCCTATGGCATCATTGTGAATGCCATAGTCTCTGAAAAGCATGTAATAATGTTTGCAGCTTCTGCATGCTGTGATCATGACAACTCTGGCAAGCTCTACGATAGCTGCTGGCTGCAAGTAGGTCTTGTAAGTACTGTGAAAATCTTTTGTAGACCTTCCTGTGTGTTCTTAGCTTGGTTGTGCCTGACCTACTCTGAAATTCCAGAGCAGAAAAAAACATTGAGCTGGTGAGGATGCTAGAAAGAGAGTGTCATGTTAACCCAGGGGTTTCTGTGTTTGGGGCTGCCTGAGGCTGCCTTTCTGTAGACTATCACATGGAGGGGCCCCCTCTGAGCAGGTTCAGCAAGCTGATGTTGCCAAAGTATCATTTTTCTGATTTCCATATAAGCCGATTTGGTGGCAGCAGCAGGAAGGCCATCTCTGGCCGATTGCTTGTGGTGAGAATGGGGTTTTTTTGGGTCTCCAGAAATCCAGACTGGGAGTGTGATGGGGTAAAAGTATCTGCCATGGGAATGGATCTGAAGTACAGATCCACTGTGGATAGTGCTATGACCATGACCCTTAAACACTGCTGTTTCCTTCTAGGAAACAGGTGGAAAAATTGTCCAGGAAAAATGGACCAGGCTTTTGCAATAGGCAATTTGGATTTTGGCAGCTGGGGTCAGAAGGCCAGTTTCCATTGAGCATCTGTTTCAACGTGAAAAATGGCAGGAAATCTGTTTTTTCGATCCTTTGGACATTTGTCTATGCCTTGACTCAAATGTCCCAAATATTTCACAGCTGAGATAATAACAATAACAAAATAAGGCTTCATTTCAAAATATCTGAAGCGACATTTTTTTGTTTAAATTGTCTCCATCCAGAACAAGCGTTGCAAAACCAGCACTATATGTAGGCCTGCATCATGTGAAGTGGTAGCTAGAGAAAGCCTTATCCCCTCTCCTCTGCCCATTTGTCTTTGCCACCTGCTCCCCTTATTGGATTTGGGCATCCCTCATCTTTCCCCACAACAAATCTTTCCAGTTCTCTTAATCACAGGAGTGATGGAAGAGAGTTGAAGGGTAGTTAGTGGCAGTCCTGTCCCACTCCCTTTCTCTCCCTGAAACTTGTGCCTGCTTAAACGTGCTTTGCCTAACTGGAAGACAGGCAAGAGACCGTGTGTGCAAATTTGAGCCCTGTGTCATTTTATGTATGGAAGAATAAAGTGGGCCCGTTGAGAGCAGGAAGCAGAACACTGGTCACAGGCTGCTTTGCTTCCATCCCTAGAAATACTTCATTGTGTCTCTTTTACCTCTGTGCATCTAGGAGGGTCCCTAGCTGCAAGTCTGTGCACGTGTGAGCTGAGCAGAGTGGTGGATGACACTGCCTGGCTATGTCCCCAGGTAGCACGAGTTTCCCTCTGCCTTCAGGATCTCCTGTGTGAAAGTCCTGGGCCAAACTAACCCCCCTTGTAAACAAATCAGTTTGGTTTTCCTTCACAAATCACCACAAAATCCTGATGCAATACAGTACAAATGACCACACAGCTTTTTTTTCTTCAAGACCAAACCTGGACAGAATTTTGCTTCTTAAGTGTTGAAAACCTGCAAATGCAATTGTAATCAATCAATTAATTACAGTAATTTCATGATTATAAGCCTCACTATTTTGACTAAAATTTTGGTCCGAACCCGGAAGTGCGGCTTATAATCATGTGCGGCTTATGTATGGACAAAGAATGAGAAGTTGCTATTTTAGTTTGGAGGACAGGTGTCTTCTGAGAAAGGCAGAAGTTTCTCTTTGAAATGGAGAATGTAAACCCCTTCCCTCCAAATTATTATAATTTTGAAATCAAGGGGCTCTCAGGGAAAGATATGGGAATTAGGACTAACAGTTCTTTACTAGGGAAATTAAAATAGAAATACAGTACTACAAAGAAACAAACTCCAAACCCTGACAAAGTCAGAGTACAACCTGACACCCCGTCAGGCAGGGTGTTGGTAGCAGTCCCATTCAGTGGTGGTTTCAGTCCCCTTGCAGTGACAGATGTAATTCAGTTGGAGCAGTGCTCCTGTAGAAGGTGCAGTTTCCCTCTGGAGGTCCAGTGGTGATGTGGAGAAATCCGGTTTCCCTCTGGAATCCAGTAGAGAAAGGG
>PYHW01010620.1:5814820-5854787 GCA_013186435.1 Turdus rufiventris | reverse complement strand
ATTAGCAGAAAATGACTGGCTGGAGGAAGGATGGGTTGTGAAAAGATAAAGAACAATGCCCTGCCTGGTTTCAATTGATGGCCCATTACCAGAATATCTCCCTTGGAGATAAGGATCACTGCCCCCACCCTCAACAGATGGTGATAGAATAGATACCTTTTATCACACTCTGTATTGTAACCCAAGACAGTTGCTGACACCCAGATGTGCGGCTTATATATGGACAAAGAACGAAAAGTTGCCAACACCCAGAAGTGCAGCTTATAATCAGGTGTGTCTTATAATCGTGAAATTACTGTAATTAATTAATTAAAAGCCATTTTAGCTATTTAAAAATCTATGAAACTTTCACATTTTCAAAGTGTAAAACACAGGTGCACTTCCAATGTCAAACCTTTTTTATAGTGAGGAGATAAGAGCTCTTCTGCAGTTTCGAGCAGGGCTGCACCTTTCAGTACATATTTTTCCACCCCATTTTTTTAGCTGTTTGAACTGCCCTGGAGCGGAGATGAAAACCACTAAAATGACAGCATGACAGAAATGCTTCACAAGTGAACAATCTAGGATTTTTTTTTTCTTAATTTTATTTTCCCCTCCTTGACTGACTGCAGAAACAGCTGGAACAAAAAGAATCCAGCTTCATGTTTGGAGAAGTCTTTGGGTGTTTCATCAAATAATTGCAGCAGCTGAGATTTTTAACTGGCTGTAGAGCTCTTTGCTGTTCCTTTGTTCCTACTAGTCAGTCTGGATTGACTTCAGTATTTATGGCATGAACCGAAAGAAGAGGCTGATGGCAGAGCCCTCTTGCAGAGGCTGTGAGTGCTTGCCACAACTTCCTCTTTATCCTCCATCACGGGTGCTAAGCCAACAAGGCACCTGGCTTGCAAAAGAGAGGCTACTCCTCTCCAAAGAATGTGCTCAGGAACACTGTCTCTATTAATTTATTTTCATTGGCATAATTAGGAGAAAGACCCAACCCCAAACCCTCTGTTGTCAGGATTTTCTTTAAATAGCCAGCTCTGGAAATAGGAAATTCCTTTACCTCTGGAAACAGGAAACAGATCTGACTATTGCATATTAGTTTTAAATCTTTCAATTATCTGCTGCTGCTCATCATCTCTGACTTTCTGCTGTTCAGCAAAATTTTCTAGTTTTGATAAGTTATGTTTTGGGGTTGCTGTTCAAGGCTCAAGGGTATGCTACCATGGAGTAAATCAATGTATTTTGTTTTAAAGCTGGCAGGGCTGGTGCTTTCTGTGTCCATCATGTTCATTATATGTATGAACACAGGAAGTTTTGTTCCCTGTAGTTTGATACAGAGGTGTACAATCTGTTGACTAAATAAAATAAGAAGGAAGAAAATGAGAATTGGCATCACAGAAGTCAATGAAGGTTAATAATCAGGTTTTTAAGGTTAATAATCAAAGCCTGCTGACAAGAAGGGGCATACCAGCGGAACTGGAATGCTCTTCGAAATTCGGGGCCAGAAGCGACTTAAAGATCTCTTCTAATCCATGTCCTTGCCCCTGAGAAGGCTAGATGTTTATCTTCAAAACCATTGATGAGGGTGATCCTATGTTAGGCCTTTACTCTCCATATTGTCAAAAAATATTTTCATTTTCTCCATATTGTCAAAAAATATTTTCATTTTCACCTTTAAAAATTATTAGGTGTGTAGTAAGGTTTTGTTCTTTGTGCAGTAGAACAATTGCTGACCATCCTTTTCAAGCAGTTATCTGGCCTCAGATCTCCGTATTCTCAAGATACATTTGCTACCTCTGTAACCTCTTAAGCATCTGAGTTTTTCCCTATAGATCATGATTCCAAATGTCTTTTGGCTCTTGTTGCTTGCTTCTCAGACTCTATGCCAAATATGCCTGCCTTTTGTTTGAAAGGGTTGTTTCCCAGACGGAGTGAAGTCTCTATCTGAAGCCTCAAAGCTGATGAGCAGAAAGAAGTCATAGTTGCCTTTTGAATTGTGCCTATGGTATCCTCCAAGTCTGTGCTTTGGGGGTCCTTGCAGAAACTTTGTGTCATTAATGCCTGAACCATTTCCAAACCTGTTTGTATCTTTGGTGTTTTGGTGGCACTGCTGCCTCTCTTTTCATTCCACTTTTGTTTCTGTGGAGTACTTCTTTCTGAGCAGAGCACAGAGCTATTAACTGTTCTGGGAATGTGTTGGCTCTTAAATAATCACAAGTGGAGGCATTGTGCCAAGTTTTGGTTTGGAGTAACTGTTTTTTCTGCTTCCAGACCTTGATGTAGCTCCAGAGAAATAAAGGTGTTTACGGATGCATTATGAATTAGCACCCTGGTTGCCAGCCCTTTGTAGCCAGGTCCCAGCTCTGGCTGGATGCTGTGACACCTCTTGTGCTGTGAACACACTTGTGCAGGTGGGAGTCTCTTCATTGATCTGTTGTGTTTGTGTTTCCTTGCCATGGTGCACTGGGTCATTCTCAAAGCATTTTGGTAGCCTCTTGCACACAGGGTGAGATTCATCTTTGCTCACTCCAGCCCTGCTGCTGCCCTTGACAGTGAATTCATTACCTCCTGGCAGTTCCTTCCAAGGCTGGCAGGGCATTAGTGCCTCACAGCCTCTTCCCAAAGCACTCCAAGAAGTGTGGAGCTGCAGGGGTGATAGGGATCAGGAATCTGTATCTGCTGTCCAGCCTGTGCGATGTTGGGCTCTAGAGATCTCTGGAATCAGAGGGAGGAGGGCTCCCTGCTGCTCCCCAGTGCTGAAGCTCACCCTTGCAGGACACCCAGGACACAATATTCATTATCCATATCATGCACTCCCTGTTTGTAACCATATTGGATGCTTAGCTGACTTCTCCTGCAAGCGTCTCAGAGACAGAGAGGTAGTGGTTAACACCAGTTTGGAAATGACCTGCTGCTGATAGATGCAGTTATTGATCTCTATACACCCTCCTGGGCAGCCAAGCAGGAAGTAAGTAACCTGGGAAAGTTCATCTTGTACAGTAAGCAACCACCCTAAACTTTAATTCACTTCTGGTCCATGCCTTAAACATCACATCTCTGCCAGGCACCATGCACTGCACAGCTAAGCCCTGCAGTTCCACCTGATCCCTGACATTGGTCTGGTCCAGGACACAATGCTTTTGATCTTAACTTCATTAGCTCTCAGCAAAGGGTAGCTGCTTTTGGCAAAGGATCCTAAAACAGTCGACACATTAGTAATGAATTAAAACAAACCTGAAATAACTCTTTGTTTTAATTCCAGCGTAGCATGTTGAAGCAGTTCAAGTATGCTTTGGCATGCTGAGTAGTAATGGAGATTTTTTTTTTTGTACGTTGGTTAGTTTGAAAAATAATGACTGATTGCAGCTGAAACAATAAAGACATGTCTTCCAGATCAACTGTAGTTCTCAAAGAATCTGTTCACTGACTGATCTGATACCTTCCTTGTTTAAATAAGTGTGATTGTTTTACCTTTGAAATATAACCAATGATGGGGAAAAAGTGATTAGCTGTTAGTTGGAGAGAAGCTTCCAAGTGATGTCCCCAGAAATATATGGGAAAAGAACAAGAAATAGCTTTTTTTCCTTATCCAAAAGAGTAGTCATATTTGTTTTTGTCTTTGCAGAGTTTCTCTGGATGCTGTCATGGTGTGTTCTAGAGTTTACCTGGGGTCAATGGGAGCCTTGCTGGTGATTTCATCATGTCCCCATGCAGCTCTGTCATGGTGACAGCCCATTTTTCCAGCTCACTTGGGGAGGAGGCTGGAGATCCTGTTTCTGATGCAGAGGAGTGGACTAGCCAGCTAACCAGTCTGGCTGGGTGGTTTTGGTGTTAGCTCCCAGATTTCAAAAAGGCAGCTGAATCTATTTTATTTTGTGTCCCTGGGCTGGGGTGCTGTGTTTGTGCTGGCATTTGGGTGGCAACTCTAGACAGTGTCAACTCAAATGTGTGTACGAATGATTTTGCGTGGAGGCTGGGTTTCCTACTTAGGGAGCAGCGACTTGCCAGGGCCCCTGAATATGTACAAGAGCTGGGCTTGGGCTCAGTACTTGCTCGGACTGGCACTTCCTAGCAGCTCTGCCCAAGGATGTGGCTTGTGGCTGTAGCAGAGGAGGAGGGCTGCTGTGAGAGTAATTTCCCAGGCTAGCCAGATATGCCTCCTGTGCTTTCCTCACCTGGGCATTGTGTTCAGAGCTCATAATAATTAATTATTGCTGTGCCCTTCAACATATACAAAGGTCCTAATCATTCTTGCAGTGTTCCCCAAGTGCTGGGCACCGAGCACAGTCTCTGGGACTGTAATGCGTTATTTTCTAATATGACCTTCCTGCAAATAATTTACCTGTAACAAATGATCATTATACTCCTGTTGGTATGTGAATCAGAAGATTTTTTTGGTATAAAGCATACTAGCATTTTGGAGCATGACTTCTCTTGAAGGCATTAAGTTTTCAAGGAACTAAGTCTGTTCATGTATTTCACAGAGAGCCAAGTGAAAAATGGTAAGTAGGTTCCCTCTGCTGCCTTGAAGGAGGGTTGCTTTTCTTTTTTTTTAAACATAGATGGCCTCTGTTGTCTGCCTTCCCTTTAAATAAATGCACAACTTGTAGGTTTGTTGCATTTTTGTTGGAGAACTATTGAAATTTGGATCTGTGGCTTCACACGTGTATTTTAAGCATTTTTGTTACTTTCTATAAAATATGAGTGGCACAGCATGTGAAACAAATGGCTGGGTTTCTGATGGCCAGGGGCCTGGAACATGTGCTCTGGAAGAAGAGGGATAGGGGTTCAGCCAAGGACAAGAGGTTCAGCCCTGAAGAGATGGCTTTGGAGGAGACCTTATTGCAGCCTGTCCCTATCTATGGGAAAGTTGGTGAAAAGATGTAGCCAGCTCCAAGGGACAAGGATTGCAAACTGGAGTGGGATTTTCTGAGAAAATATTAAGATAAGAGTATCTCCGTGAGGAAAATTATGCATTGATAGCTTGCCTAAAGAGACTCCAGGAGCTTTGTTCTCAGAGGTTTTCAAGGCCCAGGTAAGCCAACATCACACGATGTCGTGGTTGGCCCTACTTTGAGCAGGAAGCTGCAGATTTCCCAAGGTCCCTTCCCACCTGAACAGTCTTATTTAGTATTTATCCATAAATACACGGCTTGGAAGTGAGCGGAATGCAGTGGGGCCTGGACTTGCATTCCTTTTGGTATTCCCCTTCTAAATGGGGTTAAAAACCTGACTCTAATGTGATTGTGCTGAACCTGGTGCTAGTGGGAAATTCTGTCACAGCAAATGTTCCAGGAGCAATTGACTGCTGCCTGCCTAATTGCATCCCCGTGTGGAAACACTGGCAGGGTGAGCGGGGTGTTCATCTGTGATGCAGCAAATACCGCTAGAGGCCCCTCCAGGCGCGGCCATGGCGCCGGGCCCCGCTGAGGCCTCGGCGGGCGGGGCCGGGGGAGGGCCCAGCGCTCGGATCCGGCCTCTGCAAAGATTCAGATCGTCTCAGCAGAAGGGAAGAGGAGAGGTGGTTCTGGCCCTTTATTCCGTGTCGTGAGACCCCCACCTGGAGTGCTGCATCCAGCTCTGGGGTCCGCTGCATTGTAAAGGCGTTGTAGCGGGTCCAGAGGATGGGCATAAAAATGATTGAAGAGCTAGAGCGCTTCTCTGGTGACAGGCTGAGAGACTTGGGATTGTTCAGCCTGGAGAACAGAAGGGTCTGGGGAAATCTTGAGCATCCTTCTAGTACCTAGAAGGGGCTTATTAGAATTACAGAGTAAGGATCGTCGAGTCCATCTCCTGGCCTTGCACAGGACCATTCCCAAGAGTCACACCGGGTGCAAGAGAATATCGTTCAAAGGTTTCTTGGACTCTGCCAGGCTTGGTGCTGTGACCCCTTCCCAATACCCTAGGGGTGAAAAACCTTTTTTCTAATATCTAACCTAAGAAAGATGGCGACAGACTTTTTTAGCGGGGCATTTATTGATAGCACAAGTATTTGTGATTTTAAACTAAAAGAGGGTTTTAGACTGAATCCAGGGAAGTTTTTGTGAGGTTGGTGAGGCACTGGAAAAGATTGCCCAGAGAAGAAGTAGATGCCCCATTTCTGGGAACATTCAAGGTCAGACTGGATGATGCTCTGAGCAACATGATCCAGTTGAAGATGTTATGGCACACGGCAGGGATTTGGAACCTTTGAAGGTCCCTTCCAACCCAAAGCAGTCTGTGATCCTGTGAAAAGGGAGGCAATGCATTGTGGCCCTCTATTTTTGTGGAATCTTTGGCACAGTCCTCTTAGTGCATCCCCAGACAAACCCTACAGGAGGCGAGCTGTGCTGAGACAGTGTCAGTGGGTGCACATCTGCCCCAGCAATGGACCAAGGCAGATTCCTTTCCAAATCTTATCTGTGGCTCAACCTTCAAAGATCATATGTTTTGCACCAATTTCTGCAAGCACCTTTCTGCTGATGCACGATGTGAGAGCGCAGAAATACGAAGTTGAGAATATTACCTCTGCCTTTTCAGTTCTGGATTATTTTATTCTGCCTCTGCTTGTCATATTCTCTGGGAGATCTGTGCTGCTTCAGGTCACTGGTACTTACTTATTCCCTATTTTCCTTTTTGTCCTCCCACTCTTCTTAGTCATGAGGATTTTAAGGCAGAAACTACTGGTGATCTGAAGACTTCAGCTGCATATATTTATCATATGGATTGTGTTTGGCCGTTGCAAAGTATGTTTGACGGTGCTAAGGTAAGTGGCCTAATGCCTTAGTGATTTATAGTCCACTTAAGGCACAAATGTAATTATTCATTTATCTCATCAAAACAAAGAAGTTCAGCATTAATGAGGGTAGTTCATCACAGCTCAGCTGCCCTGATGTAGTTTGAAACTCAGGGATCTCAGATGGGCTCTGGGAAGGGTGCTGAGAAAAGAGCCTGCATACTTGGTGTGTTCTCAAGCAAGGTGTTGCTGGGTGTTTGCTCTGTCCTTGCAGCCTGCTCTATTTGGCCTTGCAGTAATTGCAAGTGAAAGGGAAGTATTTTTTTTCTAGCATGAATACTCCTGGGTATATTTTTACAGTTTTTTGGGTACTCTGCTAAGTATAAATAGTATATATAATAGCAAGCATTATGCATTTAAAGTACGTCCAAAGCTGTTTTGCAAATGTATTGAGGTACTGCTTCACATTCAGAAGCTTTATTGAATTTTTGGCAAACACTTCTGTGAAAATGATATATATGTAGTCACTTAAAAACAAGTGATACATGATCAACTGATAAAAAGCATGTTTTACACTCTTTTTCCTTTTCTACATCTCCAAATGATATAAGTTTTTATTTATTTATTTTTAGTTTAGAGGCATGCCAAATTGGCCTTTTCAGTATAGATACATTGTTTTTATAACCTTAAGTACAACAGCACTGGGAATGAAGTTCTGAGCTGAAACTTGAACTCCCAGCTTTCTGCCTTGCAATCAGATTTTGTATTTGCATTTTTAAGCTTGTAAAAACTAGGGAGTTAAAAGTTGTGTAAATGGTGCTTCAGCACGTTTCAATAACACTCGGGCTGCAACGCCTGTCTGGCACAGCTCACTCCATCTGCCTAGGTCTACCTCTCTGCTTTTTTTCCTCCTTATATTGTTTAGGTTTGACTGTGTCTAAACAAGAGGCTGGCTACTTAGACACAGTATCTTCTGCTATTTTCAAGTGTAGATTTACAGTGCAAAAAGACTGGGGAAATGCTTCAGAAGTGAGAAGAATGGTGAAAGGCAGGAAAACCCTTCGCTATCCATGACTTTAAAGGGATAAATGAAAGATATATTTCTATTAGCTCTACCTCATGAAGATTTTAACAAACCATCTTCTTATGATGGGAGGTCTAGGAGAGAAATTGAACTGCTCATTCATCAATCCATCAGCAGTCACCTGATTGTTTCTCTCACAATCCCAACTGCTCAGTCTACAGCAGATGGGTTGCCCTTCCACACCCTTCTTTGTTCTTTTTTAGGGGTCAACTTCTGTTTCCACCAAATCCCTTCCTTCAAAGCTGCTCTTCATGGAGCTGTCTGTCCTCATTCTCCATCTTGTCCTGCTTTGCAGCTCTTTTGGACGTGCAGTGCTCTATGGCTTGTTCCTGCTTGTATCCCATAGTTCTTCATATTGTTCCTGGGAGGGGGAATGGTCACCAGGATCCTGCAAGCAGCCTAAAGTAGTCCAACAAGTATGCAGTCTTTTACCAGCCCACAGTGAGTGTGCAGCCAAGACAGCAGGAATGAAGGGCAGGAGGTGTGATGGAGACAGCCAGGTCAGGGGAAAGGACTGCCGGGTTCCTGCAGCTGAGCTGCCTCCTTGCCCTCAGCCGTGGTTCTGTCATGGGATTTGGCACTGATGCCTGTCTGACCCTCTGGAGGCTTGTCTTAGCTTCAGCGTAGCAGGCTGGGACATAAATGAGCAAAGGGGAAGAAAGAAGAACATCTTGGAAAGTTTTTTATTGGTGACATGGCAGCAGGTCAGAGCAGACTTTGCCTGGGGCTCAGCCCTGATATCACGGTGCTCTTTACTTTTTAAAGCGCTAGAATAACAAACATAGCAAAGTGTGCAAGAGAGAACATGACACTCTCCTCTCTCTTTCCATCTCTGTCACTGTCTCTGCTTTTCTTTGGTTCTGGGAATGTTCCTCTTTGACAAAGAGGGTATAAATTATGGGATTTACTTCTGAGCAGCCCATGGAGTAGCCTGGGGCAAGTCATTCCTAGAAGGTGTTTTCCTCTTCTTAAATGGGTCATTAACGTTTACAGCTAAATACCAGAAGCCGGGAGAAGAGAGAAACAAATGGGGAAATAGTTTCCTGAAAGGAGGAAGAAAGAGCTGTTATTCATGTTCACTCACTAGAATATTCTTAGATGTGCGTGGGAACAGCCTAACAAAAGCAGGGAGGTACAGGCAAGCCAGGTGACAGTGATGTGCCTGGGATAGTCCTGAGGGAGTTTGAGCCATGTCATCCTTAAGCAGGGACCTGGTAATTCTTCCTCAAGGAGGTTTCTTCTTTATGTCCCATCTCTGTCCCCTTCTTCCAGTACAGAGAACTGTAGGAAGGGGGGTTGTTTACAGAGAAACTCATCAGTTTTGTTTGCTGCTGTTTGGTTGTTGCTTAGTTGTGCTGTTGTTCTTACTTGGGTGCAAGGAGCCCAAGGGAGGCATTGCAATGCAGAGCTGATCTCAGACTGCTCTCCTAGAGATCCCAAAGTGTCCATCTGCTCCAGTGTGCTCTTCCAGGATGGCAGGATTGTGCCAGTGAGGCAGGGGCAGTTTTTGTCAAAGTGATGGGAAAAATGTGGCTCTCAGAGACCTGGAGAAGCACTCTACACAAGAAGTTTGTGAGTTTGTGTAGTCTATGGGGAGAACAAACTCCTGAAGGGTCTGGTTTAAGGTTTGAGGCAGGTTAGGAGAAAAGCAAAGGAGTAGAGCTTGCTGCCTCTCTCTGTTCCCTACTGTCAGATGACTTTTGACCCTAGTCAGATTTCATTATTTTGGGTAGGTAATTAACAGCCACTCTTACTGAGTAACTGGGGGAGTGTGTGATTATATTGCTGAGGTGGGGGGAAAGGTGTGCCTGCAAAATTCAGCTGGCAGTGCTGGTTTCATCCGTGTGCCTTGTACCCAGTGGTACAGGGTCCTAATATCCCTGTAAATCTTCATTCCCATGGCAGCAGCTGTAGGAGGTATTGCTATAGGCTGCTTTTTTTTTTTCACTGGCCATCTGAACTGAAAGAGTGATAAAATAGATTTTTAAAGATGATATGCAAGACAAGCAGTTTGTGGAAATTGGAAATGCTGGCATTGTTCTGCATGGTTGGCAAGGCTGTGGGAGTTGGGAAGGGTTGTCCTGAACTCATGTGGCAAGAGAATATGAGCAGTTTGGTGGTCATCTCTCCAAGCTGTCATAAAATACTAGATCTTGGATTACAGTGGCAGCATCAAGATTTAAATGCTGTGCCTATTATGCTGTAGCTAAAAGGAGACAAAGTGTGTTAATAAGTAGCAAGGTTTTGCACCTGCTTAATCAAATTATCCTTCTTTGCCATATTTCATTCATGTAGATGCTTCTAATAGGTGCTGATGGATCTACTGTGGCATAAGAAAATAACATTTGTGTTGCCTGTTACATTAATTTCCCTGATAAAATGAGGCTACCAGGATGACCCATCTGACTCCTCTGGTATTTCTATAAAGAGCAAAATTGAGTACTGTTGTTATGATTAGTGTATTAAAAGTATTAAGTTTGTTGTCTTAACTCTGCTGTGTTTTCTCATGTTCTCTCTCATGCTGATTGCTAATGACAGGCTTTGGCAGGAGCTAGCCTAGGCAGTCCTTCCTGTGATGGGAACCAGATGGATGGTTTTGCTCTGGCTGCCCCTCCCATTGAGCACCAGCAACAGGAGGAGGGGGAGCTCTTTTGGCGGGGAGGGGGGACGTTTGTAGAAAACTCAGTGAATGGTAGAGAACCAGTTCTTGTCTATCCACCACTTCCCCTGAGGCTCCCAGTTTTGCAACTTCTAACCTCACCCTTGGCTTCAACTTCTTGGCTTTCAAGCGATTGTGCTGTATGTTACATTTTCATTACTGGTAAAATTGATGGAAAATCACATTTTATTATGTGCAAAATGCAGTGTTCTTGACTGTCAAAGCTCCATTCAGCTGGAAAAAATCTATGTGAGGCACTCTTTTATATTTCATGTATTTTGTGCATTGGTTGGAATGAAAAAATAATGAAAGGCTGTATTTTGTCAACTTTTGCATGTCTGACTGGCAGCACTGACTGATTTGTTTTTTAAATGTATTTATTTCTTGCAGTGAGCATTATTATTCTCCATCCTTTCACGATAGATGCAAATAATATGTGGAATGTGCAAATAATATGGGAAAAAGAGGGATGCAAATTATTCAGTCCCTCCAGGTAGGTCTGAGGAGAAACTGGAAATGTGACTGCAGTGTAAAAACGTGCTGTCTTTGTACCAGCTGCAGCAATGATAACAGGGCTACTGTCTGTCTGTGTTTCAGGTTTCTGTGAACACATCTATTGCATCTTTTAAAATTTGTTTTTTCTTTTTTTTTTCCCCCTCTCCTCTCCTGCTGTGAAACTTTAAATGGGATCTGGGCACGGTGAATATCTGAAGTACAGCGCTCTGTCCATAAACCCTTCTGCCCCTTGTGGGGCCTCTGCTGCTCAGGTGTGGTGAGCCCAAACTGCTGAGGCTCTTGGGCTGAGCACAGGGAATGAGCTACAAAACCTTGGTGTTAGGAAGGACAGGTGGATACCGCTCTTGAGATCCAGGCTGGAATACCTTTTAGCATGAATCAAGCTTCCCCTCAGGGGAGAAACGTGGCTTCCCTTCCTGCACAGCCATGTGCCAGCTGTGTTGGTACGTGGGCATGAGTCAGATGGAAGGGAGCCAGGCTGATTGGCAATGTGAGATGCTGAAGCTCTTGGGATGTCTTTGCAGCAGGAATAGGTTTTGTTCTGCCTTGCCGTTGCTCCTAACCATGCTCCTGCCTGGGAGAAGTTGTCATACCACTTTGCACTGCTGAGCAGGGGGGGTGTGACCCTGGGTGTCTCAACCATGCTCTTGAGCGCTGTCTGAGGCAGTAACTGGGGGAGGATGGTGAGGTGCAGCTGACAACCCATCCTGCCAGCAGCTGGGGTGTGCTCTGTGGATCAGGCACACACGTGATTCAAGATCTCCCTGCAAAGTGAAAACAGTGTTTTGTTTTATTACAGCTTTTTTTAAATGTCAGAATTGTTTTCCTACTTAGATCACTGTAATTGCAATTTCAAGCGGAGAGCCTGTGAAGAGAAGTGTCAGGGTGTTCCTTCTCAGCATTGTTTCATTGTTACCATATGTAAAATTCACTCCCAATTCCAGTAAAGATTTTAATGTGACAACAAATTTTCAGTTACATACTCTAAATATTAAAAAAGTGATATCTTTATTATTGCTAGTTCCATATAGATTTTTCTATCAGAAAAAAAAAGTAAACTCTACAGTAAAAGCTTACCCACAAAGTGGTAGAAGTAAAAGCTTACAGAAAGATTTAGAAGATCTTTCTTTATAACTGAGACACTGTTTATTTCTTCACCTTTTGGCCCTCAACCCTCTGTGTGTTAAAAGCTTTTCAGTACGAGCTATTAGTCATTAGGAGAACCCTAGTCTGGAGATCTTCCTGGCTGGAGGAGGGTACCTTGCTGTACTTTTGCAGTTAATTTGCTCCAAAATCCTTGTAGGGGTGCTGAGCTTATGAGGACTTGCTGGCTGGAGAGTCAATGGTCAGCAGCACATTTGTTTGAGTGTGTCAAACAGAAGAGGATTCCAGAAGCTTATGCTCAGAGCAGTGCCAGCTGTGAGATGAGACAAGGTTGTTTGAGGCTTGATCCAGTCAGGTCAGATTGGGAAGTCTCCAGAGATGTAGATAGCACATCCCTACTGGACAGCCTGTTCCAGGAAACTCTTGATTTTTGGTGTTTGTTATCACATCAGAGGTAACATGTGGCACTGTTCTCTCTGTAGATGATATTCCTGAGACTTTGTTTAGGAGGCAGTGTAAGTAATGACCCCTCAAGCCTAGGACACTTCTACATGGTGCTCTCTTGCCACGAAGAGGTGAGTGCAAGGAATGAGGACCTGCTTTGTCCTCTTTTGGGGATAGGTATGGGGCAAGCAAAGCCATCCTGCCAATCCAAGGGGTGAAGACCGGTCCAACCCCTTCTATCCCTGGTTTTCCTTGACCTTTTTGCCACAGCCACGTCTAAGTGATGCAGTCGGAGTGGTGGCGCTCCTGGGCTGTCCTCCTTTCTCCCCAGTCACTGGGGATCTGTTCTGGCTGAAATAGTCTGTCCTGGGTTGGCAAGCTGGTAGCTGTCACTGCAGTTAATAGCAGGGCCGAACCTTGGTGCCCACTGCTGGCAGAAATAATTCTCGCTATTTATGTTCAGACACAGGGCTGGGGCATTGTAGCACCTCATTCAGGGCCTGAGATCCCCAGTGTAAGCCTTCAGAGAGATGGGCACCTCCTGCAGTTTCAGCTGGGGGTAGAATACCAAGCCCCACTGGCAGGATGCAACCCAGGAGATGCCTATAGGACTCCCTGCTCATTTGCATTTTCTAATCTGCTGCCTAAAGCATTATCTTGCTTGCTCAGACAAGTCATTCACCACATCAGGAACGTGTGGGAAAATAACTCAGAATAACCAGAGGAAAATAAATGGTTGTGTAGTTGGCCATTTGGAGTTGAGCTAGCTTGGGAATTTTTTTTCTTTCAGCAACACCCTGAAAAAAACTGTAGTGCAAATGGGTGTGAAATATAGAGAGAGTTTGCTTCCTTCTTGCATAGGCATATATCCAAAAAAGACTACAGTAAATATAGAGTCATCTACTGCTAAATGCTTTGGTAGGGCTTTAAAGGATCTAAAGGCTCAGTGTATTTGACTGGTAGGACATCAGATCTTCCCCACTGAAATGAGCTTTGAAAACAAGTGAAGTCTCTGACACAGCAGAGAGAAGCCACAGTGATCACTTGGGGTGTTTCAGTGTGCTGCTCAGTCACCCAGACTCTACTTCATCCCTTGATTCTCCATTTGGACTTGAAGAGAGGATTCCAGACATAATGTAAGTACAGAGGGGGAAAACATGTCCTTTGTTAAGGGCAGCAAAATGAGATTGCAGTGGGTCAGATCCCAAAAGGCACTGATACTTGTTACTGGGGTGAGAGAAAAAATATGTGTTCAGGCTACGGCGCTTCTGAAAAATGCGGAATTACTTTGCTTTTGCGAGATGTAAAGTGGATTTCACAGCTACTGTTTCTGTTGCTATTTAGGAGACATCAGTGAAAAAGAACAGGATAATGTCTTCTGCTACTGTAGGAAAGCCAGTGTAAATGATTTACTTCCTAATTAGTAGACATTGCTCTAATGATATTTAACAACAAGTTATTTGTATCATATCAAACCCTCTATTCTAAAGGTGGCTTTTCCCCTCTGTTGGGTGTTAAAGCAGTTGCATGGATTAATCACACTGTAATGCAGCCAAACAGCTCATCTCTGCTTGACTCAGGGAGAAGAGGCTTTTTGGCTTCATACATCCTTGAGGAAAATCACATCCTACTTCTACAAAGTATATTTTGAAAATAAAAGCTGAAGTTTAATTTAAAATAACTAAACAAAACACCTTGTTTTTCCCAGCAAATGAGGTCATGCAGACTGATTGCCTGGCCCATCTGTTGCTGTTCATAAGTATGTTATATTTTTAAAGGCCAATATTAAATGTATTATGTAGTTACTGGCTTTTTTTTAAAATTCCTCTTGGCTTGTCAAGCACTGTCATTATATCAACCGCTGTTCTTAAAACAGGATTTTGGTTAAAATAGTGTATACCTGCCATCTGGTTGAAAAATGTAAGCTTCCTACACAACTAAGTGGAGTTGAACTATGGTATTAGGAATAGCTCATGTTCTCTTGAAAATAGCAGCTGATGGCAGATTGCAGAAATCAGCCAGTTATCAGTTGTCATTAAGCTATTTGATATCTGACACACATGGAAAGCATGCTATTTATAAGTATGCAATTATGTTATAGAAGTATTTTTTTTTCTCCTTCCCTTTACCCATTTGAATACGTTGGTTTGACTGGACTGGAAAGCTAAGTCTCCCTTAATATTCACAGAATAGATGTGCTGCAGACTGAAGGTGTGCCAGACTGTTTATAACATTTCTGTCATCAAAAAGTGATCTGAGAGGGTTATAGAAATAAATTTGGTGTTCCTGTGCTATAGAGCTGTAGGTGTCTAAAGAGAAATGTCAGCTACAAAGAGCCCAAGAAACAGAAATATGTGGAACTAACCGGTAGTACATTGCAAAGCTAGAAATCACAATGGAAAAGAGGAATGTTACTTCAATACGTATTTGCATTTTGGCTAGCAGGAGAAAATAACTCAAGTCTTAGCATAAACTAAAGCAGAAACATATAAAGGCATAATTATTTTCTAAACCTGGGCAAGGCACCAAAGACTCAGAAGTATAGATTAGTCACTAACATGAAAGCTTAATGCTAACCACTGAGCAAGGACTCATACAACACAGGGCAGAGGGTGCTGCTGGAGAGGGCTGTGAGGCACGGTGATGCTATGACCTGTTCCCTTGTCACACCTTGTGAGGTAACTGATAATTAGAGAAAACAAAGCAGAAAGAGCCCACTTATAAAGTGGGATTAAGAATTATTTTGTGAGTGGAAATGTGAAAAAAAAAAGCAGTCAAAATGGGATTGGGTGCTTTAAGGCTAATAATTTTATTCAAAGGGGATGTGAGAAGTTGTTTTCATGTGGCTGAGAGTTAGACCTTGATTAATCTGCAGCAATGACATTAAAACCTTGTGAGCACATTCTGCAAGATTTTGTAAAAAATAAATGTATATCACCTATACATAAAATATAATAAGAAATAAATTGAAATATAATAATATATAAATATCTGGTTAGTCTTACAATTTTTTTTGTTATATTAGACCAGAAATGTTTTGAGTATAATGAGGAGTTTGTTGACCCCACTGAAAAACCCCCAATCTCTTATTCTGTGTAAGAGTTGTCTGGAAAATTAAGGTCTGTGGTGTTTTGGCTTCAGCACAGCCTTGGTCAGGTTTGAAGCTGTTGGGTTTGAATCTGAATCCTCTTGCTTTTCAAATGACATCTGAGATTCTGGTTGTGAAAGGTCTCTAGTCATTTTGCTCTTAAAAGTTACTTCACTCATAGCCATTCAACCATAATGTGTTCTGCTTCATAATTATAAATTTTAGGGTTTAAGGCCAGCAGAGTTATGTTCTAACAGAAAATTAGGTAGAAAAGGTATAGGTCAGAGGTTGTGGTTTGCTCTTTATTTGTTGACTTTTCCTCATCAGAGTATTTGAAAATTTTATTCTGGAGACTAATCACGTCTCCCTTGCTTCAGGCTTTTGCAGACCTTCTTAAGCCATCAAAGCAGCTTCAGCAATCTCAGCATTTTGGCAACATTGCAACTATCTTGACCATAAAAAGACTTGTAACTGGTGCAGAGAGCACCTCCCACAATGGAGGGTTTGCAGAAATGAGGGATGCCCAGGAGCCATTGCAGCTCTCCAGCGCTCCTTCCCAGGTGTGTTTACCACATGCCGGCTCTCCTTGCTCGCTGATGTTCCCAATGAAAATCGAGGTCTGCAGCTGCTGGCGAGAAGCCTCCTGCTGGCACAGGGAAGGCTGGCAGAGGAGGCAGGGGCAGACCTCCTACTGAGTGAAAAATGCAGCTGTTTGTCAGTTCAGGGCAGTTTGACAGAAAGTGTCTCTTCCTCTTCACTTCCCAGACTGCATACAGTTATTTGCAATTCCAAGCTGCTTATTCTCTAATTTAGTAGCTAATGACTCATCTGCCCTGGTGTGCTCCTCCTTCCCTCCCAAGCCACCAGCTCTCCCAGCTTGCTCGCTTCCTCACCAGCCGACTGGAGCAAACCTGCTGCCTGGTTTAGTTCCTTTGGCTCAGCCTTCACAGGT
The DNA here is from genome assembly GCA_013186435.1 of Turdus rufiventris. Classification (NCBI taxonomy): domain Eukaryota; kingdom Metazoa; phylum Chordata; class Aves; order Passeriformes; family Turdidae; genus Turdus; species Turdus rufiventris. The sequence continues at coordinate 5,838,243 of PYHW01010620.1, read as the reverse complement.
CATTTCACCTTCCCCGTCCTGGCGAAAGGTTAGTGAAAGCCCATTTATCTGCATCTCTGGTTTGTAATTTTTTCATGTGTTTAGCTGCACAGCAGATGGCTAAGAAAAAAACCTGATCAAATAATCTGAGTGTGTCTTGTGGGGGGTGGTTGGCAGAGAAAATTGGGGGGGAGAATAAGCACTTATGGATCAAAAGTAGCTGTGTAGGCAATTTTATTTAAGGACAGAACGCAGTATTTTGTTTTACTTCTCACATTTGAGGAAAAAAAGTTAAAAATGCTGACTATAGTTGAAGAAAGCATTTTTAAGTGTATGAAAAACTGTAAAGGTGGTCAGGAGTGGTCCTTGGTAATTAGGTTTCAGTGTGAGAAGTATCCTGGAAGACAAGGAGGTTTCTCAAAGGAGCTTGATGGTTTTGAAACTGTATAACAAAATATTCCTTTATTATGTAGGCAGATGCCAAAAGTATGTGGTGGCATGTTACACCTGGCATTTTTATACGGAGGTTAGGAAATGATGTAGCAAAAGGCAGTTGTTTTTTCACATGGGTTCTAAGGGTATTGCATGTCCAAATGAATTCATTGTGTCAGGTGTAAATGTGAGAACTTCCTCTCAGCAGTTCTGAAGTACTAAACTTTTCCCAGCAGAAACTTCTCTTGGAAATGAGCTTTCTGGGATATTGTTCTCGTGCTGTTCTCAGGTTAATTTTTCCAGGTCAGGTTTTCTTGTGGAAGCTGAAGTCATTTTCTCAGCTTCTCAAATTCTGACCCCTTTATGTCAGTGGGGAATCTGGTAACACCCATATTTAGGCCACCAGATGCACTGCATTGTGAGCATTTGGGGCTTTTCCTTTTTTTAGGGGAAGCAGGAGGTGAGAGAGAGGAACTCTAAAACTGGTTTTGTTTGCACCAGCATGTAACTTGCCTTTGGCTTAAGGGAGTATCTTTTCTTTGACTTGGGAAGTTCTGCTTTTACTAAGAGAGCTGGAAAATGAAAATATTCTTACCATGACCTACATTCCTTGAGAAACTTTAGTTGTGTCAGAAAAATACGTGCTTTGTCTGACCACACAGCCTTTAAAGTAGCAGCAGCCAGAAAGGTTCTGGGATTGCCTAAGAAATTGCAAGACTAAGGAGAACTTCCCAGCACCCAGTGCATAACTCAGGTGCCTTGCTGAAGGGCACCGGTTGATAAAGCAGTCAGTTCCAGTTGGGAGCTGCCCAGGAGCACCCTCCAGGCTTTTTGTGCTGGGGATGCAGCTCTCTCTTTTTCCTGCTTCCTCACAAAGTGACTGCAACCTTTCCCTATCATCTCATGTTGCTCAAGATGAGAACATGTGCTGAAGTTCAGGATCAAGTTCCATGGGCAACATCCAATATAATATCTAATCTGAATTTTTTAAAAATTTAGTTTAAGTTTTATGTAATGTAGTGGTTGCTGGTGCCAATAGGTATTTTGCATATATATTACTGAGTATATTGCACAGAACATTAGTGTTTTGGGTTAAGTTTAAGAAAGAAGAAAGACTAAATTTTAATGTCTGTAGACGTGGCACAAAGCACTCTTGGGGGCAAAAATGGTAGCAGCAACATGAGGCCCATCGGGGCAGTATGTTCTGTCATAATGGCATTGCACAATGTAAGAAAGCAGATATTTAGGGTTGTGTGCATGTAGTGTAGGATGTGCATGTAATTAACAGTCTTTCTATTTTTCTTAAGATACCTTGGAAATTTATGTGCTGAAACCTAAAGTTAAAATCTGAGGGCAACTGCTTTCAGCTTAAGAAATGACAGATATTTAATTTCTAGTACAATCTAAAGTTGTAATGCTCTCCTGCCTATGGGTTATGATAGACAAAACCTCTTTCGGGGTATATATATATGGACTTTGCTATCTCTGTACCAGAATGTATGTGACATTTTTCTGTCTCTGTTACCACCAAAGCCCTTTAGGGAAGGATATGTTTCTGTTGCCATTTTATAGCTGAGAGCATGACAAAATACATGACCACATACTATGTTTTTCCCCAGGGCTTCTGCTTCATGCTAGTTACACAGGTAATATGAGGGGAAATACCTAGGGATTCAAGTGAGGGACGCTTGAACCTGGGCTGTTGTACTAGGAGGGGTGTCCTTGTCCACAAGGCAATGGACTTGTGGCATTATTGCATCACCTCAGGGGTTCATACATCTTCTCACCAACTGGATATTTTCATGAGAAGGTACAGGGAGAACTGGAAACTAACATGCTTTGCCTGAAATTATGCAAGGATCCTTATTAAATACTTTATTTTTGCTGTAGGGGAGACTTGCTTCGTGACTGTGGTTATTATGTGCAATAATAATGGTTGTGAAGTACTCATTAAACCCTGCTGCAGAGGATGGTTTTGGTGGGGGGGTTCCCATGGGCTCAGGAGGCATTGTGCCCATGTCTTTGTGATTCTGTACTGTTCAGTGTGAAAAAGAAGTATTTCTGCTCTAGATAATATAAAGAATTATCAAGAGGCTTTAGAAGAACAATGTCCTTTGGACTTTTAAAAAATGGAAGCATAATAAAAATGTTTCCTTGACTACAGGGAAGATGCAGGCATTCATGTGTACAAGTGGTGCATTATATTACCTTCTCAGGTAGCAAGCAGAAACCCACGCTTTGTTCTGCTTGAGGACTGATTTGAGTTGCCCTTGGATCAAGGTCCTGTCTAGATTAAAGGCTCAAATTGAGTCATGCGAGGTGCTGCAACTGCATGCATAGTCTTTGCTCATGACAAATGTAAAGTTATTTGAATTATTTGGCATCTCAAGTAAAAGCCCTGGGGTTAATAGTGTAGAGATAATGTTCGGCTGGTGCCTGGTAGCTTCATTATGAATGGGCTACTGAGAAAAAAGCAGGAGTGTCAGTTTTTATGCTACTGGGTTGGTTTCATGGTGCTGACCACTCCCAGGTAAAGCCTTACTTAGCAGTGTAATGCTGGTTAGCTCATTTTAAACAGGAACAGGCTGAATTCACCCAGCCAACAAAGATCTAAAGCAGACTTGCCAAATTCTTGAGGGTTGCCTGATGTGTGATGCTTCTCAGCCCTAATTTAAATAGATGTTTGGTATCGCCATCACTCTACTCCTATCACCCAGCAGAGATCCCATGCATTCAGCAGGGCTGCAGGATGAGCTGGGTGGAGTGCCTTGTGACCATGGAGCAGAGCCCCAAGCATCTTGTCTTACTCTGGATCATCAGGGGGCATGTAGGAGGCAGGAGTGATGGCAGTGATCTTTCTTCCACTGTAGTGCCTACCATGCTCTTCTTGCTTCAGACAGACGCTACTGGAGCCCCTGGATTTCTAGGATAAAACATACCAAAAGCTTAGGACTGGACTATCTGTCACAATGCTGGATTAGTTTATGGGCAGAAATGAGAGAAATGGGAAGGATGGCTCCTTTGCTTTCCTCCAGGGGTAAGGAAGCTGGACAGAGGAAGCCAGCTGGCTGTACTTCCCCTTTCTTGTCAGTTTATTCAAAGGAAAAATGAAGGAGAAGCCTGAAACTTGGCCACTTGCATAGATTCCTCGGGCAGAGCCAAGCACAGGAATGATATTAACTGTCTGCCTGTACTCAGTCTGTGTAAGAGAGGAAAAGGATGTATTAATTAATTTTTCCTCCTTCTGTGAAATCTCTGTTAACCAGGCTAGTACAGGGATTATCAGTTTGGAGGAAGTTTTTTTAGAACGACTTCACTGCCATAACATCTTCATGCCAGTTTTGGTTCAAGTACCGTGTGGAGACTTTGGAATGCTTCATGTCTCACACAAAATTAGATTCACATCTTATGTTTTCATATCTGTGCACATGTGTGACATGCCTGTTAAATGCCATGTGAATGCATGCAAATTACCTTTTTTATGACCTAACTTCCTTGAATGGGTTTTAATCATGATCAACTTTGTTGAATTTGATTTTGAGTAGAATGCTAATGAACTATTTAAAATGCACAAACTTTGCTTCTGGAAAATATTCTTAGTTCATGAAATGGATCAGAAATAGTAGTCTGCTGCAAAAGAATTTATGTTCATCTTCTTAAAGGCGGGAGATAAGATTTCAGAATCAGATTAAATATTTGTATTCCACATTTGGAGACCTCCTTGTTTCTGTCTGACAATCAATTAATCCTCTTTGGGGTCACAGTCGCTCTGGTCTGCATTTACCTCTTTCATGTTGTGCGCGAAGGACCTTTTATAGACTCTTAATGCACATGTATTTGGAAGTTGAAAATTGCATTGGAGACTCTACCTTCCCTCATGTTTGTCTTTGTTTTGTCTCTTTTAATTGAGAGTAGGGAGAGATGGGCACTTCCCACTCCCTTGAGCTTAGTAGGAGTGGCAGGGGCGGCGTGTAGACCACGTCCCACTGAGCTGTTTGGCTGTCATGAGCGTCTCATGATTAAATCTCATGCTGAGGGTGCTGTACGCTCCCCCCACCCAGCATCTTGACTCACTCAGCATGAATTTCCCACTAAGATGTGGGAGACGAGGTGACAGCTTGCTTGCAGGCAGTACGCAGGATACTACATGGGAAGAGGGAATGTAAAAACACCTGCCCTACGCTGGTACTGAAGATATTTGTATTATTTATTAGTATTTTTAGAAAACAAGGGCAATTAAAGAAATAAATATTTGTCATAGATGCGACATATCGTGTTGTTTAATAGCAGATGATGTCATTGTTCAGCGGTGCTTTGCATATTGCCTCTGTATGCAGCAGAGGGCACTAAGTGGTGCTTTGCTTTTAAAGTACAGGAAAATTCTGCATTTCTTTTCTTCATTACCCAGATTGCTGCCTTAGAGTACTCCTCATGTGTCTCAGTTATTGACTGCTACTTGTTTTGTGTGTCTTTGTCACATTTGTTACATTTTGTCTTCGTAGAATTTAGAGAGGTGGCCCATCCAAGGGCAGTCTGGCAGCAGGGTTATGTTTAAAAACAAATAAAAATCAAACGTTATGTTAATTTATTTCTGAGTGGATTTGCAGTAATCACCATCCTTGTGATTCTTCATAAGTTTCCAGGGACAATCCTGGTGAAACTGGGGAAGACCTAGACAGATTTCTCATCCTACAGTGATGATGTCGGTGAACTCCTAGAAAATCAGGGCTGAAGTCCGAAGAATTTGCCAACCACCACAAGATTGGAGACAGAAGTATTTTAATGATTTTGACAGCAATGTTACTTTGCTCAATGACATAAGCGCTTCTCTCAATATCAAAATAATCTTTCCTGGAAGCTGTACGACATAAAAAGTGTGTGTGATGGCTCATTACAAGTTTCATAGCCCTACACTAAAGAGTAGTTTGTGTCACTACCATCTTTTGAGTACATTCAGTTTGCATGGTTAAAAAATAAATAAAGCAACAGTTCATTGCATTTACATACAACATGTCAGGGATGAACACATTTTTGTTGGTAAGAGATGAAGAGGTGAACTGCTTCTTCAGTTAAATAATTTGAGGGAAAATAAAACTAGAGAGAGATGAATTTAAAAAGAAAAGGAGGTGATTCTTCATGCCAGAGGGAGGACTTCAGATGATGCTGTGAGTGCAAGAAGTTTACATAGGCTGATGGAAAGACTGGACAAGCCTTTGGCAGAGAGGCCTCGCAGAGACTACTCAGCCAAGGAACCAGAGCAAGCACAGCAAATCCTTCAAGCTGTGGGGGGGAGACAGAGACTCTTATGAGAAGGTGTAGGTGCCACCTTATTCTTCCCTGGCTGTATACTGCTGGCCTCTTTAGTAGACTAAATATTGGACTAGATTGTACTGGGGATTGCTGGGGAGTTTCCTCTATTTTAATGGACTTATAATTAATTAATTTTTTTAAAAATCAGGCTGTTGAAAGCAGTTCTTGTGCAAATGCACCACAAATGTAAAGCAATTTCATGTGTATGACAGACTACATTCATTGCTTAGGTATCAGACCCCCACCTCTGGGAGAGTTCTGTTGTATTTATTTCAAATGGCTTTCAAGCCTCACTTAAGAATGTATTTCTCCAAATGTTTCCAAATGCTACCACCTTGTACTTTTTTTTTGTTGTTGAATAACTTCCTAAAATGGTTTGAACCTAATAATTGTGCTATTTATGTTTCATCCCTGATCTCTCATGTTCAGTTAGTTCACTGATGTATCTCCAGTGTGCAGAATGTTAGATTGCTGAGGTGAATAGCTGCTTTCTTTAATGTCTTATCCTGTCAATCATGGTATTTGGGCTGGTTAAAAATTCTGTCTGCTATTCAAATGACCAAAACGTAGAATTCCAGACTAAATTAATGTGCATTCATTGCACAAGTCCTATGGTCACAGTAGTGAGTCCAGTCTTGTCTTCTAGCAAAAAGGCAGCCAGTCCTGGCATGGACTTACAGCTGCACGTCCCACACTCACTGCATCTCTGTCCAGCAGAGCAGTGCTGGTGTCAAAGGCACAGCCTGACACCTCTGAAGGGCGCCTTTCACTGTGTCTGGTGTCATCTCCCAGCCCTGCATGGGCGGGTGTTGCTGGCAGGGGGTCACCCCGTACTGCAGCTGCTGCCCGTGCAGGGGTTTGCGCAGCAGGACCAGGAACCAGCCCCAGCGGCGCTCATCTTCCAGCAAGTGCCTGTGCAGAGCAGGGTGTGGAAATGCCGGGGGTACCATGATGCTCTGGATGCTTGGAGCAAGCAGGCACTAGGGGCTGATGTGAATGCCATATTTTTGCCAGCCTCTAGAGGAACATCTTTTCCCTTGGCTGGGTTTTTCCATGGCTGGCTGGCCTGCCTGGGCTTGGAGGGTGCTCAGAAGTACATACCCTAGGTTTGATCTGCATTGCTTTAATCATCCCAAGCAAGCCAGTCCTGTCCACATGCAAATACTCAAACTGTGTCATCCTTTTTGTATTTCATGTAACAGTTTTGTATTTTTCTTAGTTTTGCAGCTTCTATGTTTTATGAGAATCAGACACAATCCCTTTGCCATTTGGTAATTTTGCTTATTTGCACATACAATTTCAGATCAGTATCAGTATCTCGTATTCTACTTTCTCCTTCTTTCTAGCCCTCACCAGAAAGTCTCTGTGGTGGTCCTGCTGGGATAATCTAGACACATGCAAAGCATTTCCACTGGAAAGGGGGCTGAGGTGGGGCAGAACCAGTTTTCAGATGTAAGCTGATAGCAGCTTGAGCACAGGGCTGGTGGGACTTCCTCTGACAGGTGGAAGGTTTTTGTGTGCTATGAGCTCAGCGAGCAGTCTTCATTGTTCTTCCTGTGATAATCACTGCTGTGTTGAAAATATGTTCCCTTTTTTTCCTATGCCATTCTTTCCCATGTGAAACAAAACAGTTTTACATTAAGTTGAGCAAAAATTTAAATACTTCCTTTTTTTTTTTTTAAGGCATTGTAAATGTACTTTAGCATTAAAGATAAATGAAAGCTTGGGATCATTTGTATCTGTGTGTGTCAAAAGCTCCCTTGACCTTCTATCTGTGCTTGTGCTTTTAGGGAAAGTTGACATATAGCCCACATACAATGTATGTATGAGGCACATGTTTTTAATCCCTTGTTAAGGTGTAGGGTTGGTACTAGAAGATGTGAGGGCTTTTTAATAGCTCTGCTCCCATAGTGGTGCTGGGTGAGTTTCCTGGCATGCTCTGGAAAGCAAGCAGTGTGCCAGGATGTTTCCCTTTAGGACTCTAGTTGGAGCCTCCTGGGAACTGACTTTCTCCTTCTTTTTTCCCCTGGGATTCTGAAGCCTAGTGAGAGCCAAGTGGTCACTTTTGCAATTGTGGGACTTTGGACTTCTGTGAAAAACGAATTTTAAAATATCATCCTTTTCACTATGAAAGACACTGTAAATCACTGAACAGCTTTTAAAAAGAGAGTGTACCATGTTGTGTGCCTCTGTCTAACTAGCTGTCCTATCTCCAGGAGCACTGGGGGCTTTCAGTTACTTGCATTCCAAGCTACAGAAATGCTGTAAGTAATAGATATCTTTTTCATAATTAATAGACCATACAGCTGTGTGTGATTAATAAACCCCAGTGACATGACAACCCAAGTACTTGGAAATTATTTTTTTTCTTCTCATTTTAAAATGCAGATGTGAATAGGAAAATTATGGTTAGATTTCACATGTTTAGGAAGGAGGTTTTTCCCCTGATCTGGATGGAAGTTTTTGTTGTATTTGCATTAATGTATGAAATAGAGTATTCTTTCTTTGTAGTAGAATGAATAAAGGTACCATAGGGAAAAAAATAAAATGGTTTCCTCTCTAGACTTTACATTAATGTGCAGATGTAAATATTACATGTATTTATGCCTATTAATTTTTATTGAAATAAGAGTTTCATGCTCCCCCAGAGTTTTATGGGCTTTTTTTCTTTTTAAGAAGCACTGACAGGAAATCCAGTTAGAAAACTAAAAGCAATGTTGTGGGAGATGAAAAGTATATTTTCACTTTGTTTTTTGATTCACGACGTACAGACATGTAAAATGTAGGATTGTATTTATGCGCTTCGACCATCTCAGAATATTACATGCTGGAGGAAGGGAGTCAAATGCCACAGTTTAAGCAGATGGTGTTCATGAGTCTGTCTGTGCAGCACTTCCTACACCATGGAGTGGGTGGAATGATGGGAGTAGAATTCTCTGCACTGTCACAAAGGCGTAGATGCTGCACCAGATACAACACCAGGCTGTCTTGCACCAGATGTTGAGTCAGAGGGAACATCCTGCTTGGAGTTCATCTTTCTTTCACTGTATCTGGTTCCTTCTTTTGTGTTTCAGTCTCCACACTGCTACTGTGGGATCTGCTGTATCTGTGGTCCCACTCAAGTCCTCAGAACTGCACTGGTATTGTTACAGGGGTTGTTTGGAGCTTAGTATTTATTCAAAGACACTCCGCTGTCTATCCCTATGGTAATATACCCATGAAGGGGACCTGATCCTTAACCAGCTGATCAATGCAACCATCCTACATCAATCTTATCAGCACATACTGTTCTGTGAGGGTGCCTAACACATTCACATCACATTTACATCCTGGCAATTTGAAGAATCTACTGAAAAATGTCTTTCTCTACTTTTAGGACTCTTCCAGAATATAAAATTACACTGACTACTTTGAATCCTTTACTTATTTTAGTTGCACCACAAGAACACGGTGAAACTTTGCTAGTGGGAAAATAATGGATAAGCTCTGACCATTGCCTGCTCTTTGGAGGCTAGGAGGTGATTATCAGTTGCCTTTACAACTATAAGGCTGGTGGTTAACCATAGCTGAGGGCAGTAGCATTACTGTAATTGCAGCTAGAAAATACTTTCTGGTAATTTTCAGGGGGGTTAAATGGTCACACACTGATCTTTCCTGATTTTTAGCAATCTGTTACCTAAAATATTTTATTTTATCTTTTCCCAACACTGTTTTTACATAATTGGATTTAATGTCCTTAGAAAGGCTGCATTATTTTTCTATGCCCAGAAGATAATGAGAACAATTAAAGTGAAAATAATGAGTTCAGTCCTAAAGAGGGGGTGAGATGATCTAAGAAGAATCTGTATTTTCAAGGATGGTTCATTTGACAGGACTCACTGACACACAAATGGTGCCTTTTGCTTCAGAACCATATGACAGTATTTTTGTCATGCATCATGTAAGGTTAGCATGCGAGTTGCATCAAAAGGCAGTCGTGAACAGAGAGAGGTAGCAGTTTGTGAATAGTGTAAAGGATAGAGCCACTAATTACAGACTGGATGGTGTAAAGGGTATAGCCAGTAATTACAGACTCACATCCTTGCCCCTGAGGACCCAAGCACTTCTGTCATGTCTCCAAGCCAGTGAGCAGGGCAGCTGTAACACTGATCCTCTTTTAACCCTTTCTTGAGCTGCGGTGTTAGACATCAGTCACTTAGCTCCCTGGCCCTGGGAAGGGTCAGGCATGACCTTTATGGTTGTGGGAGAGCCCATAATTACAGGGTAAATACCTGGTGCTCTTGTGTTGTGCATAGGTAGAAGTATGTACTGTGTATATAATATGTACATAATACACAATATTGCTGCTGCTAACATAAGGAATGTTACTTTTTTGCAGATATGTGAGTAAATAAACAAGTTGAGCCCACATAAGTCATCAGATCAGGAGTGATAACTCACTGGCCATCTGTTTCTCTCTGTGACTCTGTTTTTGTTGCTTGCTCTTTGGATACAAAAATGCATCCAAATGAAGGAGCTTCAGCTTGCCATCTTCACATAATTCTTTTGTTGCAGACATTCTTGGGAATTTTGAGTGTCTGTTTTGTTTCTGACTGTGAAAATCATGATATCCAGAAAAAAATTTACTACAAAAATGCCAAGCAAAACATGAACTTACACACTAATAATGAACATGGTTTATCCAGTTTGTCTGAATAACTGTTTTGTTGCTGGAGTTATTTAATTTTCATCCAGAATGAGTAACCCGCTTTTCAGTAAATGCGAGCCCTTGCCTTGTACAGGAATATCTTGAAACTTGTGTGGACATAATTAACAGGAGCACTAAGTACCTGATAACTTGCCTCCACTACTTGCGAGCTGTTGCTGCTTGTAGTTCTTGTTGTAACTTACATTCACATTGCTATATACATCTCTATAGCTGACTCTAAAGCTATGCCTCTGCTTTGGAAAAGGATTGGGCACTTCTTGCCATTAAAGGATGATATTCTTTCTTCAACAAGGCAGAGATGGAATGTTTTCTGAATTTGTTTTTGGTTTTGACCGCTGAATTTACGCTCAGCTTAAATCTCTTACGCATTATTAGATGAGTTATAAGGTTTCAATTTCTTACCTAATTGTTCTGGGGTAGTGGAAGACTGTTATCAGAAGTTGGATATGGTGGAATTTGTGTTTCTGTCTTCTGTATCTGTCTTCTCTTGGACTGAAATCTATTGGTTCTGAAATCACCAAGCTTTGCACTGATTTTCAAGGTGTAGCAATCAGGGAGAATGCAGTTTTCTGAAGTGGAAAGATAAACAGGAATATGTTCAGACATCCTCAGAACCAAGATTTTGCCACTTTTGAAATGGCCTGCTCAACACCACAGTTCACTAAAAGAGAAATCTGTGTTACTGTAGTCACATGCCAGAGATCAATGTTCTTGTTTGGTTAAGGGTTTTTTTTTCTTTAAATGGAGACAAAATAAAATGTTGGAAAATTCTTTGACTGGTAACACAGAAACAAGAATACAATTCCATACAGTTATGAAAAAAACTTTACTTTTATCATGTTACTGGTATAGGTCTCATTAAAATGGACAAGTCTTATCAGAAATATGTGATTTTAAAAGACTTCAATTACTGTTGAGTTACCAACATTCTTTTGCAAGTCGTGTGTGGTTGGTTATTTTAGTTGAGTACATAGAGAACCAGGAGTTCCATTTCATATGGAAATGCTATGTTTTTTTTTTTTCTTGGGTAAGCCAGGCAGACTGATGGTAGATGTTACTACATGCAATGTGAGGCAAGGCAAGACTGAACTGTGTCTGTTGAATCATTGTTTCTCATTCCTAGGAAGTTCTATGGACCTGATCTCCTTCAAAAATAAATTACCTGCCTGCTAGGGTTTCTTTGGCGATGCTTTTTTAGCATCCTGAAGCCTAGGTTCAGGTTATAACTGCCTGGAGTTTGTTCTTTCTTGTTTTATAGGGGTAAGGAGTCCAGCAGACAGGCAGAGATCACTGTGTAGCTTAAGCTGATTCCTGCCATGAAGAGTGAGGGTTGAATGCAAGGGGCATTTTTGGCTGCCAGGGCTATATCCAGCAGTGCCTGCTCTCTAGATACTTCAAAGGCTTTGTACCACTTCATTGGCCTAAAGCAGGGAGTCAGGGCAGAGTCTCTTGTTTCAGAAGACCCTCATCTTTTTTTTCAAACTGTGGAGAGCCAATACTGCCTGTATGACTGAATTACTGAGGCATGTTTCTCTGTGTGCTAGTTTGGCGTGTTGTGAAAGATGTCTGTGATCTGTAATCATAGTTTCTGTGCTTGTTTAATCATCGAGGAACAATGATTCTGCTCACCCTCCTTTGACTTTCATCCTCCTCTATCTCACCTTGCCAAAAGCATGGTGAGCTTTCTATAACCTTTCAGTCTTTTTTTTTTTGTAGCTGGAGCATTTCTGTGAACAGGCTTTCCCTCCTGTCAAGGTACCCCAATATTATACTGATGTCTAGAAGGAGGGGACAGAAGCTTGTCAGACATGCATGTAAGTCGCTGCAGTGGCAGTTTCTGTGAGCTGGGCTACACTAATTTGCAATAACCCAACATTAAGCATAAATAATATATTAAAGAATTTCAAAGTACAGCACCTTTGTTCTTCAGAATCACCAGTGATTTAAGCATGCATTTGCTGCTGGCTGGAGTACTTGCTTCCATTAACAATTTTTTCTAGATGGAGGTTTTAAACTACTGGTACCTTTCATGACACTGAAGTCCAAAGGCTCCTCAGACTGTGAACATCACTATGACAACCAGTTACTTTTCTCCTCAAGTACACAATTTGTAAATTTGGGCAGAGATCTTTTTATGGATGTCTGGTGGAATATCTTGTCAGAAGCTAGTATGGATAGGACTCAGAAGGCCTTACGAGACAAACAAGCCAAACAAAAGTTCTTCAAAATGAATGGAAAAATGAATGTAAAACTCATTTTTTCATTTTTATGGATGAGTTTATGATACCCAGATGAGAAAGGAGAGACACTGAGTGTTTGGGGTGAGATCGAATGGAAATAAGGCTCCTACCATCCTGTTTATCTCCAGGAGAATGGAAGTGGACAGGAAAATGTAACCACCTACCAACAGTTTTGAACCACAAAGCTCATTGCTTACAGCTGGGCCCTATCTCAGTAGCAGGGCATCATTACGTTTGCCTGTTCCCCCACACTGCAAGCAAGTCTCTCAGAGTTTGAGGTGACAGTATTTGGCAAAGCTGATATGCTAAACTGGCTGCTTTTTTTCCCTTTTACCTACCTTGAAAATCCCATCCTGCATAATTACCTGGTTTTGTTGAGAAAAGCTGCAGTGGAAAAAATGCTTGTTAGTTTATGGGATAAGAGGGATAAAACAGGTTTCTCATTCCCTGTTCCTTTTGTGTGTGCTAGAAGGCTCTTGGCAGAAAGATAGCTGGATTTCCAGGGCAGCAGGGAACCACACTGGCTTCTATTGCAGTAATTGGGCAGATGCTACAGAAGATGATGCAATAAAACCTGTATGTTACTTCTACATAGTTGGGCTTTTGCTAATTGCTATAGGACCATTTATTGGGTAAATAATCAGTTTTTCCAGAGAAGAAGTAGGATACTATATATATATATATAGGAGAGATTTATGAGAGCTAAAAGGTAATAAATTCATCTATTGGCAGCTGTTCATAACACTAATTTGTGTGCTTTATTTAATTCCTGAATTTTATTTCAAAAGCTTCAGACAATGCAGGATTGAGAAAATGGTGGCTGGAAGCAAAGCAACTGAGAAATGTATTTGAAAAGCCTGCATATGATATCCATTCCTTTTGTAAAGAATATTTTCTTTATGACCTCCTCCTGCTTTGTATTTAACATTTCAAAGAACTTTGGGGGACTCTCTGTAGGCTGTGTCTTCATGAAGCCAGTAGCCAAGGATTTAAAGTATTGTCAGTGCTGGCCCGAAGCTGAAAACTGCAGGCGGTTTTAATCTCAGGGTAGGGGGTGGGTGTTTAAACCCAACCTTTTGTGTTCAGATTAGAGAGTGCAGGAGGATAGACTTAAGGGGTGTTAGTGAGAATTTTTTCACTGGCAGTTCAGTAATACCATCAGACTTTGGAAATACTCTTTTCCAATTCTTTGTTGTTTCAGTAATTACTATGCGGTGGGTAGAAATCCATAGGGTTTGTGGTTTTTTTAAGTACTCAGTAATGACATGGGGATATGGGCAGTAAAAAGAAGTACTTGTTTTTATAACTTTTTACTCCTTGGATGACTTCGGGCACTTAAATGCCTTTTCAGATAGTCTATCATTGTTTCAGTCCTGATGTCTGTGTTTATTTTGTCTTGGTTCCATCAGCTGGGATAATAGTAAGATCCATCTTTAGAGAGGAAGGAAGACAAAAACAATTTGACACTAGCATTATGCTCTGACAAATCTGAACCCCACCAGTTGTGAAGGCAGATTGCCTGATCTACTTTACACTGTCTGAGAGATGGAAAGGTTACTAAACATCTCCCCCATTAAGACAAAGATCAAAGGCAAATCATTGAGCACCTTCTATTTGGAGTTTCTTTTACTTTATGCAACAATCCATGAAACGTTTGTCCTGAGTATTTGTTGATTCCTGGAATAGCTGGGGTTACAAAGGACTTGAAATTTTTGTGTATGGGAACATGGTAACTCCTTGCTAATGTTTCTGAGATGATCACCATAACTAATAAGATTTTCCACAATTGCATTTTGTAGGTATTGAGTTCAGCTCAATAGTGATCAGTTTTAATAAAAGCTAAAGAGTTTCTAGCTCTTAATTTTGTACGTGATTCTTTCAAATAGAATTCTATTGCTAGGAAATTTTACTTTCATGTAAATGGTCTCACTTAAGATGTTTGTTTCTTTTGAGAAAGATATTTTTAGGTTTCTGGAAATTTAAAATGTCAGTGGTTTTCTGTGCCTTACAAAAGTTCATTGTAATACATAAAGCATTTTGAAAGAAATGTTATCCTATGCTACTGCCATTCATGAGCTTTAAAGGATGTAAGTATGGTTTGGTAGTAGATTGTGATAAAAGTGAGGACTACACTTTTCAGAATTAGAAAGTAATTTTCTTCTTAAATTTTCTAATTTGATATTAATTTACTTTTCATAATTTCAATTTTTTGTTTTGATTTTCACAATGATATTCCTTTGTCATAAGGGAATTTTTTTTTCATGACATCTACACATTTCACTTGTCCTTCATGTTTCACTCTGGTTGGAAAGTTAAAGGTTGAAAAATACACACCAGAGATTGTTCTTGTGTCTGGTGTTCAGTGTTGTGTTAGAAACATTTTGCTAAGGTGAGGCTTTGGATGCTGCTCCCTTCTGCTTAGCTCCACAGAGGAGTCAAAAATACTGCGCTGACCTGCAGAAATCCAGACCTAACAGTGCTCTCCTGGATTTAGACCTCTCTTTGTGTTTAAAACAAAATTAATTGACAACAAAGCAACTGACAGCCTCATGGTAAATAGAAAGTTACATAAAAAAAGAAAGTAGCAGAGCTCCCCGTGGTCGATACATTTACTTTAGCAGATTGTTACTGTTGTGTAGGGTGTCAGTAAGACGAATATTATTTTGTTGCACTAGACCCCTGAGGAAGAGTTTAACTTTCTTACAAGATTGTGGGAGAAGTTTGGGATCCAGTGCTATAAAATGTCTTTTTCTTGTTCCTCTACTAGAATACAAAAATCTCTGCATTCAGGAGAAGTGCTAAGAACAGCTTCTACAGAAAGGCAACTGCAAGTAATGCCTGCATAAACCTTCATCTGAACAGGGAAATGGGAAATTGTCTCTGGTTGCACACAGGTGGGTAATATCACAGCTTCAAAAGCCAAGTGGAGGATGGCAACAAGCTGTGGTAACCAGGGGTAGTCAGGGTAGGTGTCTCAGGAGTGGAATTTTCCTTCTGATGGGTGCTGCTGTGGAATCAGAAGAGAAGGGACAAGCTCCAGGGTCCCACTGAAAAACAATGACTGAAGAGTACCACCTTGACAGGAACAAACTGACTCTGCAATGCTTCAGTCTGGTCCAGTGAACAAGCAGACTGACAATTTTGCATTGATTTTTCAGTAGCCTTTGAGTCAGGTATGTGTATAGTCATCTAATTTTTATTTGTTCTTATGATTCCTCTCTAGAGTTTTTTCATGCTCAAATGTATGTGCCAATGAGACAGTCTGTGAATCTCAGACTATAATAAAATATCCAAGAAGTGATTGAATTACTTTACTGTGAGGTGATAAATTGCTGCTTTTTCACTTTTAAGTTTATCTTTTAAGTTTATCTCTTGCTTACATTTTTTTTTCAAACTTATGGGTAGAAAGCATACATTTTCAGTACTAAACTAGACTATTTCAAAAATTTATTTAATTTAGGCAGAGCTTCGTGCACATATAGAAGTAACTGAATGACAAGAGGTTGTTTACAAAGGGTGGAGTATCCTATTTTCAGACCTCCCCATTATTCTAAGGTTTTAAAGATCTCTGCCTCTTGTACATGCTATATATATGCAACTATAAAATATACTCACTATATTGCACAGCTGTATAAGCAAGAATTTTGAGAGGGCCCTTACAGCAAATGTCCTGCAGTTTTATAGCAGCTGCTGGGATTTAGTTCCCTCAGTATGCTGCTTTTAGGAATGCCCATCCAATACGTTCATTGTCCTCTTTGCAGACAGTGCAAGCTATGCAAGATGCAAAACTGCCCACTTCTTACTGCCAAGGGCCATCTTTCCTTAATGGATTTTTTCTTTAGAAAGTTCCTACCTGACACACAGAATCTCCTTGTTTGTGTTGATGTAGCACCCAGAAGTTTCTCAAGAGCCCAAGGCCTGCATGTGTATGGTGCCATCTTTGCAACATAGGCTCTGCAGAGGAATGGGAATAGATAGATACGGAGATGTGGGAATTAGTGTCTAGGAAGATAACATGTGATGGCTTTTACTGCTGGTGGGATCTACACTGGCTGTTCACTTCTTGCTCTCCATTGTTTCAACTCCCAAAGCAGAAGGTTAGGCTGTTATTCTGACTTACAGTACAGCTGGCCCCCATATATCAGTGTGTTACTTAAATACCGAGGTACTGATGCTATGTGACACCAGTGGAAATCAAGAAATTTGAGGCCAACATTTTTGGCATATCTTTTGCCATTATATCCTTTGGAAGAACAGCTGGTGCATGAATTGACTTGTGATTTGAATTGCTGTAAGTCCACATCTCCAAGCTTTAGAATTCCTTTACGTGTGAGAGAGGAAATTTGTGCAGGATTCACGGCTTGTCTCCCTCTCTCATTGGTTGTGTACTCTGAGAAGTTACAAGCCCAGCTTCCACCCATTTTAGCTAACTTGCTTTGAGTCAGTGATAATAGGAGAGGAAAAGCATGCATCAAAACAAAAGCTGCATCTTACAAGTGTTCCTGCTTGTACATGGGCTTTTAAGTAGACTTGGGTATCCAGATTGAAAACCCTTCTGCATCAATTGTCTTCTGTGCAGAGGAAGCACAAATGCAATCAGAAGGCCTGGCATGAAAAAAAGACCAAAACAGGGGAGCCTTTCTTCTCATTACACAGACAGGTTTTTCTTACAAATCATACAAGTTAGAATAAATACCACAGCACATAAGGCAGCACACAGAAAAATGAATCGGTGAACTACAGCACGTGTGCAGCAGCAGCGCTGCATTCCTGTCATCACACATTCCCGAAGCATAACACTGAGAGAAATATGATCTGAAACTAGTTTAAGAGGTGCTGTAACTAAGCCAGCACTACTACCATGGTATAACACAACCTGATAGCAAGACTGAAGACTTGCTTGTGATAGGCTTTGAAACATTTTTCTTTTTTTATATTTGGATTTTTTTTCACTTATACCTTTGCCCTTGGGATTCTTTTCTTTCCCTTTTTGGTGTAGTTTCTCAAATGCTCTCTTCAAGAAGAGAGTTGTCTGGGCAAGCCCAACTTTTCCCTTGCCAATAAATCTATCAAGAAAGGCTGCCTCGTTTTGTGACCTAGACCACAAGCATGGATTACAAGTACTTGGCTTCTCTTGCATATTTCAGTAACAACAAGTACTAGTGAGAGGTGACAAATTAATAGTGTTAGTGTCAGAAGTCTAAGGACTGATGTGAAAGGGTGTGAGTGAATTTTCTTGTTTGTTCTTGCTAGTAGATCTGATTACAAATATATGGAAGAGAAGAGTAGTGCTTCCTACAGACAGAGACTGTTACAGTGTATTGCCAGGCCTCATTAACCCATAAAGGATTGCTTAAAAGCATGTATTTTAGAGTCTGAGTTCTGCACCTTTGTTTATACAGAGATGCAAGTATCCACACATGAAAATGGTGAGTTTATGAAGTGGACAACTTTCTCCTTCATGGATTTATAATGTTAGAAATGCTGGCAATGTGTTTTCTCAGGAACACTATTATGCACAGCTGTAAATCTAATAAACCCATAGATTACCAAGGCCTGTGATGTTATACATGAGCTTGGGGTTTTTCACAAGTTCATAATTACATTTTTTCCACCTCTTCTCACACTCCATTTTTCCTCCTCCTCCTCTGTTTTACAACTGCTTATACTACAGGCTTTTTTCCCCACTTTATTTTCTGTTCATTCTTATCTGCTTGCCCTTTCCTACTTTAAAAGATACTGCAATTCTTTTCCAGAATCTCACAGCATCCTATCCCCCTCTTTTAAAAGTTTTCAGAATGTGATGGGTTTGTTTTCATAGGTGACAGAATGATCCTTTGCTCCCTGTTTTACTTGGTTGCCTGTGACTGTGGCCTTCCTTAATACAAAGTCTCCCATGTGTCCCAGTATGACCGATGTTATTTGCAGTGTTTTTTTCTGAAGCTGGGCACAGGGAAAGGACCCCTGTCATAGACCTGCAGAGTGTGATGTCAGAAAACTGTGTGGCGCTTGTCGTCTTGTGAGTGTTTGCTTCCCCTGTGGTGTTGGGTGCTTGTCAGGCACCAGCCAGCTTACAGTAATAAAGTGAAGCCCTTCTAATTTCTTCTGTGAGGCAGCCAGTTCAGGCTGTGTGCAATGGGCAAGGTAGTGACAGGCTAAGGGAGAACCCAAGTGTTGAATGCATAGTTTGAGAAAAAATTATTTAGAGGCATAGCTTGTCTTAGTGAAGAGGGAGATTGCTTTCCTCCTTGCATGTCCTATTATTTTGCCTTATTTAGTATTTGGCTTGTGTGCTTATTTAATTTGAAAAACCTCATGCAGTCAGTCCCCAAGCCAAGGAAGTAGCTAAGGCAGTAACACCAGCCCACCTTCTTACTAAAGCCTGCTGCTGTCCCTATGGAAACTTGTCATAGGGAGGAAAAAAAAATGTAGTCCCAGCTGAAACTTGAAATACCACATTACATGAGAGCAATTACTGTATACGCACAAGCACGCATGCACATACACATACAGAAAAATATATATGTATACAGCTCACCACACTGTTCTCTGCTACATAATTATTTTTCAGATAAGGGGAAAAAATCGTATTAAATGGAGAGCTGAGATCACAAAGTTTTAACAGTGCGTTTGCCATTGATTTCCTGCAGTCTTTTGGGCCAGTTACAGTAATTTCACGACTATAAGGCGCACCCCTTTGACAGAAATTTTGGCCTGAACCCGGAAGTGCGCCTTATAGTCCGGTGCGCCTTATATAATGGACAAAGTTCGGAAATTTGCAAACCTAGGAGTGTGAGCTGCGAGCCGCAGGGGAAACCATCAGGGCTGCGGCTGCTGGGTGGAGGCGGGGCCGCGGGGCTGCCGGGTGGAGGCAGGGCCGGGGCTGCTGGCTGGAGGCGAGGCTGGGGCTGCTGGGTGCCTGCGGGGCTGGGGCTTCCAGGTGCCCGTGGGGCCGGGGCTGCTGGGTTGAGGCAGGGCCTCGGCCAGCAACCGCGCAGGGGGAGCTGGGGGCAGATCCTCGCTGCAAAAAAAAAATGCGCCCTATAGTCTGGTGCACCTTATATAATGTACAAAGTTGCAAAATTTGCCAACTCCTGAGGGTGCGCCTTATAGTCCGGTGCACCTTATGGTCGTGAAATTACTGTATGTCTTTTTCTTTTACATGTTTTCCATTTACAGACCTGGTTAGCAATTAGTATTTATGAAGATGACATGAAGTAGATATTCTTAGTAATATTTGTTTTCTCACTTTTTAAAAGATAAAACAGATTTTCAGAAGCAAAGATTTTGAACTGTTTCTCCAAAAGACTTCAGGCTCCTTATGAACTTGGACTGAAGGAGGGTTGTGATTGACCATATAAGAATCCTGTGTAATGTCTGATACGGACCTAAGCTTCTTTTTTGAAATTAATAATATTTAATCTATACCTCTGAAAATGGCTACTATTATATTGTCAATTCCTGATAAGGAATTTTTAGGTTATGAGGGATGCAGGACACCTAATTTTTGTTTAGTTCAGACTTTTTCCCCAAGACCTCTATGGTCTATTTATCCAAGCATCACCTCTCCCTCTAGTAATCCAATATAGAGATGGTTCCTGTTGGACTTTCAATACCTTTTAATAAAAATGAATGCTTTATCTGATTCTCAATAGAAAGCTTCTGAGTTTAACCTTTCCCTTATTAAACAAGAAATCTACTCCCAAAAAAACCAAACAAAAAAATCAAAACCCGAAACAAATCCCCCTCCAAATTATTAGGGATTAATAGAAAAAAAAAAAAGAAAGGACAGGCAAAAAGCTTTGACTCCATCTCTGTTTTTCTCATTGCTAGCAAGTGTTCAGATTCCTATTAGTACAATTTATGCCTGGGAGAAGAATTTTTCCTTACTTCTAGCAAGCTATATTGCACAATTTCCATAGCATAGAATCTTTTCCCTTACTCTGCTCTGACAAAGCTGTATGAATCCAGAAATTTATTTTCCTTTATTAAAAAAACAACCAACCAACCAAAAAGCCCTTAAATGTTTCAGAATAAAATGTTGTGGACTTGTTTGTTCATTTTTGTTTGTTTGTTTGTTATTTTTTAAAGCTCTCAAATTTTAGCTTTCAGATCACATGAAGAGAATAGTTTTATTTCAGTTTGGCCACTGAAGCAAAAAAAAAAAAATCAATTACAGTTCTAGCTCTTATTCCAAAGAAAACAGCCAAAACTTAAACTTAGTCTTTAATTATATATATTTGATTCATCCCAGTAACAACACTTGACTTCAAACAATTCAAGAGCAGGAGGAAACTTGCTCTGAATTCCTCTCTTCAAAGAGGAGTACTCTTTCAGATACCATGTCAAAAGACTTTAAGCTGAAACCAAACAAGATAACTGGGAGAAGACTTAATAAAAGGAACTTTAGCTGACCACAGGAACAATGTCTCAATACTGAGAGAAGGCCTCCAGAATTGTTTTTAAACAGATCTCCCCACATTTGGGAAGGGAAAATTGACCTTGCTAGATAGTAAAACCACTACAGTTGCTTATTTCTCTCTTCCCTCCTCCTTTCATAGTTGTAGGAGCAAATTATTATTTGTGTAAAATTACCACACAATGCATCATTATCTGTACCCAAAACTATGAACCAGTCTAATTCCTACAACTGATAAGTAGAAGATACCATGTGTTAATTGTATACACTGTATTATTACTCTTGTGACAATTCATGGAAGTGTACAAATTAAGTCAAAGCCACTTGAAAGACTTCTGTGCGCTGTCACCAGTTTATTAGTGCACAGCAAATTGCTTGAAAAGAATTGGGATGTGTGCTTTATCTGACAGTTGAAGAGCCATCCCATCTTCTTTTATTTGATACTTGTTGCAATATTTTAGTTGGGAATAATTATACAGAAAGCCAGTGTAAAGATCACGGTGGCCTTGTTTGTTGTCGTTTGTGTATGTGTCCTGCTTTGTTCTGTCTTTCTACTTGACCTCATTTTTCCTTCTCATTGCTGATTCCTGTTTGTTTCTTGTCTCATGTTTTCTTTTAATGGAACAGATTGATACCTAGGGCTGTCTCTAGACTAGGAGAAAAGTTGAGTTTAGTTCAGGAATAAGTTGAGGTTAGCTGGCCAGCTATATTCACCCACTTCTTGACTGCTGGAAAGGCAAAGCCATCATTCATTCAACATTCAGATAGTGCAATGTGAATTTATGCTCCTAGATATAATTTAATTTGCTTCTATATCTGGTAAAATAGCTAGGTAGTGCTAACCAGTTTACCTCAACCTCAGCCTTCAAGGAGGAAAATAGAATTATTCTAAAAGTTTTTATGATTTTTCTGGTCGGAGGGTGAAAACATGCTCTATTATAAATTTTGCGTAGGTTGATGAGTAAATTGCTAGATGAGTAAGTTTCATGATGGAAAATCTTGTTTTTATTAGAGGAGCTCTAGGCCATCTTTTTTCTCAACTTTTTCCTGTTCCTACGAGTACACAAAGCATCAGTGGAAACATGTCTTTTCTGATAGCTTTTCACAGTTGGAAAAATATGAGGCTGAATGAGAAAGAACCCCATAGCATTTAGCTTTCAACTTTCTTGCTGAGTTTCATTTCATTAACGTTTGTTCATGTGAAAGTGACTACCGTATACGAACCCCTGAATAATTCTGTGGTGTGTGTGCTGTCTGCAGTAGCACAGCCAGACAGGCTGAGATGGCAACTGAAATGGCTAACCTGTAGCCATACAGCCAGGCAGCTAAGGGATAATATCTCGTGGTCCACTGGCTTTGATGTTGTTTGTTCTCTGATGGTCATCCTTTTACTGGTTCACCACTATTGAAAATTTCCAGTTATAAAATTACAGTCCTCTGTTTTTCAATGCTCTTAGAAATGTGACACAAATCACTGTAAGAAAAATTAATTATAAATATGTAAATATGTTAGTAATTTAACAAAGCTGCAAAGCAACATTTTCACATGCCTGCATTGCAGTTGTCCCCATTGGTAACATTGGCAGCACCTGACACCAGGCGTGCTCAGAGCTGTCTTGCAGAGGAACCGAGTTCCTTTGCACTCTTCTGGTTAACTGAAGCTCACAAAATGCCCAGGAGGCCAGACCTCACTCGAGAGGGTGCCCCGGGCATAGATATGTAAGAGAGCGGGCAACCCCCTTCCCGCCAGTGAGGGGGGACAGCCCGGGTGTCCTGGATTCCCTTGTGGAGTGTAGTGGGCTTTCAGTGTAGCGATGTGACTGACTAGGCCCTCCTGGAAAGAGCCGGTTCTTCGGGCGCCGATGGGGAAAGGCGGCGGAGGATGCGTGGGTGAACCCCGCGGGCTCGGCGCGGGGGTGCCCCGGGGATACAGCTCTGTCCCTGCGCCCTTCCCTCGCTCGTGTCCGTTCGCCCCGCAGCTGGCCCGAAGGGGCCGATGGCCAGGACCCGGCCCGCAAGGCCGCCCTGCTCGCCGCTCTCCTGCCCGCTGGCCGCAGCCCGGCAGTGCGAGGTGCCCAGCGCTGCGCGCCCGGCCCCGGCGCTCCACCGTCCCTGCCACCGCCAGGAAGGAAGGAGGGAAGGACGGACGGACAGAAAGGAGGCGGAGCGGGAACAGGCGGGAGGGGGCCGGGTCCCTGCTGTGCACGGGGCTTTGTACGCGGGCGCCTGCGAGCCGGTGCCGCGCGGGGGAGCGCGGAGCCCGGCGGGACTAGCACGGCTCCGGCGGGAGTAGCATGAGCCCGGGCGGCGGCGCGGCGCCCGGCGCTCCGGCAGC